>JAVLUZ010000221.1:378518-424019 GCA_036768485.1 Mermis nigrescens | reverse complement strand
TTGCCGGGGCCGGGGCGGTATTATTGCATGACATACTTGGGGTGGGCATAGGAAAAGAAATAATGAGCGACTGCTCCATTCAGTAGTAAATGGCAAGCGCAAAGTTAGGTGCGCCTTTTCATATCAAGTTTTATTACTATTTATGTCACAAGAAACAAATTTAGTCCAGTGTTTCATTGTCTGAATCATCAATAAAGTCTATGTCGCTGCTATTAGCACACTATATCATTTGAATCTTCACTACTGCTACTGCTGCTCTAGCGATTGGATGCAATCACACCTGGGCAATAGCCCATCCCAGCCCGTCCATGGAACGGGCTGACACAATAGCTGGACGGGTTGTAGGGTCTATTTGGATGGGCTGATTTTGAAAAAATGCGATAAAACAGTGGAAAATCCAAGAAAATTGCCATTTTAACCTATTTTCAGCCCAACTAAGGACCAACCAATCTTTGAGAGCCCATAGTTGGACGGGCTGAAGCTTCGGCTATTGCCCAGGTATGGATGCAACAGGTAATGGATGTAATAAATGAGACAGCACACATTCCCATAAGGGGGAGGGGTATTACCCCTAAGGGTCCAAGACACAAGTCACTGTCAGACGATTTTTGATGAAAACCTTTTGAATTTTTTGAACTTAATTTTTTTGTATGGCAAAAGTGTACCTAACTATTAGAATTTCACGAAGTGATACATTATTTTAGAATGTGAGCTAGAGTAAATAGATAAACTATTACTATAAAACATGCATGCAATCGCTTTAAATTTTATGAGGGTCCCTCAGTATACAGGTAACGGCTGGAAATCTAGGGTAGGGGTCCCTCGCCATTTTTAGAAGGAGGGGGTTCAATGCCATTTTTAGAAGGAGGGGGTTAGCATCTAGATTAAAAATGGTAAAAACACATAAAAATAGCCAAAAAAAGCGCAGGTTTTTGCCAAAAAATGGGGGAGGGTGGTCAAATATTTTCTGACTTTCAAGGAAGTTCGGGGCTTAAAGCGTGGATGGGGGGTGGCCCAAACTCCCTGTCACATGTATATTTATCGGCCATTTTCAGGGGAAGGGTGGTAAGCGGCTCCATTTTTGCAGCCGCTTACCCCTGAAAATCTTTAAAATGGTAGAATTTGCAATAAGGAATTCTACACCTTTTTACAGTTTTTGTTCTTCGAAAATCTTTGTACATGTACAAAGACGGTCCTGAAAAGTCTTTGTACATCAGCAAACATCTTCGCTGAATACAAAAAGACCGTGCTTCTAAATGTGATCATTCGGCCTGAATTTAGTTGATAATATTAGTTCGGCGCGAAGTGCCGAAATTTTTATGAGCTTTTGATGGAATTCACACATAAAACTCGACTGAGAAAGCTAAAACAACTTGTACTACAAAATCAGAAATATTACAAAAATTGCAATATGCGAATTAAATCTTGTAATAAGCAACACTGCGCTTAGAATGGAAAAATGTCAAATATTCAGAAACCCAAAAATTAGCCAAATACACTGCTAAAGGCCGAAAAACAATGTTCTACCACACTGAAATCGTTACTGTACCATATTAAAGTATACAAAAATTTGCATGTACAAAACAGTGTTTTTTGTATTAGCCAAAGATTTTTCCCGATGTACAAAGACTTTTCAGGACTATCTTTGTACATGTACAACGATTTTTGGGAAGATAAAAACTGTAAAATGGTGTAAAATTCCGAAAAATTTTCGGCGCTTCGCTCCGATATGAAAAATTGTCTGTCCTATATATCTTTAAAATGGCAAAATTTGCATTTAGAATGGAAAACTGTCAAATATGTAGGCGCTTCGTGCCGTTTTGAGACAATTTTAGTAATAATTGGCGTTAGAAACCCAGAAATTAGCTAAGATATACAATCAAAAGTCAAAAGACCCTGTTTTACCACACTAAAATAGCTACTGTACCATATTATAGTAACCAAAAATTTGTGTGTGCAAAATGTACAAAGACTTTTGGGTACCACCTTTGTTCATGTATATACAAAGGTGCATTGTACAAAAAAACGCTGTCACATACTGATAGTATACGAAAATGTGCATGTTTAAAAATATATTTATATAATATGGCTACAAAAATTTGTTAGCTCATACAAAGACTTTTCGGAGATCTTTGTACAAGCACAAGAAGCTCCTACAACAAAATAGAGTCGGCTAATAATAGTCCACCACTTAATTTTCTGGTCCTCCAATTTGGGATTTCACCCCTCCCTCAACTCTGGACCTTAGGAAACTATTTGAGACATATTAAGTTTATCGGATCGGACGCAATTCTGCAGCGTAGTTTACATTCCCCTCTAATTAACCTCCGTCCTAATAACTATTACACAAGAAACGCTTTTTAAAGCACGCGTTCCCATTCAATTAAATGTAAAAGTGTTTTTTGTAAAAATAGTTTGTTGAAAATGTACAATTTTCAACTAGAAATAGAACGTATTTGTCAACTCTGAATTTTTTAGCCATAGCTATGAATGAATGAGTTAAAAGTAGCATTTAGTTTAAACAAGTTAAGTGGGGGAATCGAAAACATGCAGATTTTCCTAAACATTTATTCAGTAAAAGCTCATTTATACACAGTAGCAAAGTTATAACAAAGGTCTAAGTAAGTATACATATGGTCTTATCAGTACAGTTCTCAACATTAACACTTGCTCATTGATAAATAAGTGGCAGTATCACAGCCTGTACAAAATACGAATTACACTAAAATTTTTCCCCGGCCCCGGCCATTTTTGAACTTGCCCCGGCCGGGGCCGGGGATGCTCAAAAATGGCCGGGGATTGCTGGGCCGGGGCCGGGGCCCCGGTCGATCACTAGTCTTATCCATGTACATATGTTCTTTCGACTTAGCGAATAAATTGTTGTTGTTGTTGTTGTTGTTGTTGTTCAAAACGCGCGCTTGGGATACATAGACTGTAGCTATAATTTTGAAATTCGGCGCTGAGCGCCGAAAAATTTTGCGATTCTTGGCTCAAAAAGCAAAGAGGGAGTAGAGAAAGAAGTTGTTCAACATATTTCATTTCGGGGGTTTGGGAACGTGCTCCCTATCCTCCCTGGATATGGGCCTGCTTGCGGTCACTGTAAATAACTTAGCTTACATTGAAATATTATTTGCAGTCAACTGCAAATATGTGAATCCGTGCAGCAAATAATATGATACATTCCAGTCAAGACAGTGGATCCAGAAAATGACTTTATTAGCGCAAGAGGAAGAAAAATTTGACTTTTAAAACGTTCTATGCAAATTCGAGTTTGTTAGGCAAGTGATACGAAATATTATTCAATCTCACCGTAGTCAACTAATGCACAAAGTGCCTCACCTCGTCAGTGAAGTGATGTCATCATAATTGTCGTAGACCTACACCCAGGCCCGTATCCAGGAGGAGACTGGGTGCGTGTGCCCTCCCCTAAATGAAATTTGAGGATAATTTTTCCTTTACTCCCCCTTTATTTTTTTAGCAATATATCGCAAAAATTTTCGGCGCTTTGCGCCGGAATTTCACAATTATTAATTATTATATATTTAGTTCCAGACGCGCGGTGTTAAAACACTCCATATTCAATCTTTGAACCTGTAGCATATTTTGCATATGTCTTCTGTTTTTCGCAGGTTTTAACCAGAGAAAATGAGATGCGTGCAGGAAGCGAGAATGATAGACATTTTCGCCTATGATAAAAAATTTTAGTGATGAACTTTAAGTATATGACTATTTTTAGACTGATATCACAACCAAAGTTAGGCTGATTTCATAAAAATTAGATCAAACTGCACTTACTATGGAAGCAACGCTTACTCGGATTTCAAATCTAGAATTTCACACTTTTGAAGCTGACGCGTTCTCGGATTACAAATCTATAATTTTATCTTCCCTAACAAAATAAGATTCATATGTGTGTGCCATACTGACTCAAAGAATTAAAATGGAATGCATTTCGTGCAGTTGGATGCGCGGTCAAAATTTGAAATACTTTTCTCTATTAACAATACTGAAGATAGTCCAAGTCGTCTGACTGAAAAGCGAAAGCGTAAAATTTAATTTGAAAATCCGAAAAGGCTAATCGTAAACTTAGGCACTAGTTATTTTATATAGTATGCCCAATTTATCTGGACAGAGAACTGTACATACTGTCTTTACCATGCTTCTCAATTGATTGGATGGCCTTATTTTAGCAATGAACATTCATGTAATTTCGAAAGCTTGCTGTGCCAGATTATTGAAGACTTTGGTTAGTCCATCATGCAGATTGATTCTAATAAATAATTTGCATAAATCGGTGGTCCACAGCCAAAATCGTTGCACTGTACGGATCATTTTAAATCAGTGGAATAAAGTTGTTGTCGCTAAATTGAGATCGTATGGCACATCGCCGAAAGTCTGGGGCGGAGGAGGCCCCGAAGCTGAAAAGGCTGCCAGAGAGGCCTTACGTCAGCAATCACTGAGCATTGTATATTATATCGTGGGCACGGCTATTCTTATTCTCGGCTTTACTTATTTAGCTGTTCCGGCTTATAGAGTCTTTTGCCAGGTACGTAGGTTATAATATATAGTAGGTATTGGAAGTTTTTCTCAAAGCAGACTTGTTTTGAACAGTATCCATCAGATATGTATATATCGCTTGAAAATTCTGGCGGGATAAGAAAAATTCTTTTTAGATTTTAATTCTTTAAAAAGAAATGAAAAAATTTCCTAATGCGCGTTGTTTCAGACTCAAAAGCGGCTGATACGCGTCGAAAACATGTTTTGGCGTTTCTGACTATGCCCTATTTTTTAGAATACAAAAACCCACAAAAACCAAGAAATTTCCTAGAATAACAGAGAAATGCGAGTAAATTGAGCAAAATATAGTCAAAAATAAGTTTATAGCGGCCGAAAACTTGGCTTTAGCTAAAAACGCTCAAAATAGTACGAATTCTTTCAAATTTGCGGATTCTCGAGGTCAAGAAATATTATGTGGGCTAACGCTTTCTAGGGGGCAAGTCCCCCTTAAACCCACAAGACCATTTATGGTGTGGTGCCTATATTACATAGGTTAAAATAGAGATAGAAACATCTTAGAGGTCAGACTTGAAATGGCATTTTCGGCCGTTTCAAAACTTCCAAAAAGTGAGAAGTACCCACTTCTGCATTTTTTGAAGAATTTTGTAAATGATGAACAATTAGCTAGGCGGTCAAAGTCTAATATTTCAATTTCTGGCGCAAAGCATCAAAGGATGACAAGCGCTAGAAATATTCCGACATTGCATTTTGCCATCTTTGATCCCGATGCTATTTTTATGAAAAATGTGATTTCCGTAGGAAAATCAGATTTTTGGCCAGGCTCAGCACTCGGCAGTCTTTTTGGGGTTCAAAAATCATGCGACCTCCTTGTGATCCCCCTAGGAATACGTATGTTATTATGCTTGCCGATTATTTGGCTGAATATAATATAAATAAATAAATAGTGACATACTTAATATAAAATAAGTAAATATAGTGCTGTCCTCTTAAAAATCACTTTTTGTGTTTTTAGCATGTGTGTTTTGTACAACCACCCCAACCTATAAAGTAATGTAATCAGAGCGATTTCCCGCCATAGCCCTTTCTTGCACCAATTACAGTTGATTTCACAATTTTCTTCCGTCTCAGAGGGAAAATGGATCTGAGTCAAAACTGAAAAAACCAGCAAAATCCAACTGGTAGCTAAAAAAATTATGTGAACTACAGAAAGCAGCTTTGAAAAGCTATGCTCCATGCATAGTTTGCAGCGAAAATATTTTTATTGGATAAAAAATTTCGCTTTTTACCGATGTTTTCTTGTATTACATCAAATTTATAGAAAACCGATAATGTTGTCTGAGCTATATTTAAAGTTTTCTATTTCTTTTAAATCAAGTATTTGACTCGCAGGAACAACTCTAGTTGAGACGGTTCTTATACATCCCCTACATGAAACAATGCTAAATGAAGCAGTTCAATGAAAACTAATTTTGTTGCCATGGCAAGATATACTTAGCATCAGGCACGCAGCTGGTCGTCCTATTTTGGGGACACATTCCCATAGGGGAGGGGTGAGGGGGTTACCCCCACCTCAGGGTCTGAGACTTGAATCACTGTCGGACCGATTTTGAGCTCTCAAACATTTTCTGCAATGGTTTTTGGGTTCAAAAGCAGCGGAGACGTTAAAAAATTTTGGCGCTTCGCGCCGACTAGTACATTTCTGTTTTGTTTACCCACAAAATACCTAGAATGAAGTTAAGATGATCTGAAAAGCCAAAATTTTCGATGAATCCTTATATTTTTTACTTACAAGAGTGATGAAACTAGTCATTATGGGACAACAAGTAGTGAAAAATGCACTCTTTCACATTAAAACATGCTAAATAGGATATTTTAGTCATTTTTCATATTTGACCTGCAAAAAGGCTAGACTCTAAATTTAGTGGTCTCAAATTTTGGGATTTCACCCCCCTGAACTTCCGACCTTGGGAAACTATGCTGGGGGACCATCACCAATTCTGGGGGGACCTAGCCCAAAAAAGCTAAAAATAGTACAAAATAACGTTTAAAAAGTCCGATTTTTCCGATTTTACTGAGTGGGGGGTCCGGACCCCCTTATTTCCTCCAGAGCTACGTGCTTGATTAGCATTGGTTGTTTAGGTCACAATCGAACTTTATTTTTGGGATTTCTGGTGAGAGTTCCTACACCTTCGGGAAAATAAGCATCAAGAATCACGTACGACTTCACGAGGATTATTCCTCCTAACTTTTATAAAAATCGATGCTGGTTTTGATTCAACTGGTTTTTTATTTGGTTTGACTTCGAAGGTATACTGTAACCTAATGGATAGGATATATAAGCTAAACTTTTTTGAGAACAGCCCGAATGAGGGTTCGACGTAAAAATTTAATAGATTCCTACAAGCATGAATACGGGTTACGAGTACAATTACCAACTCTTAAAAATTGTATGAAAAATGCGCAAAAAAGTGATTTTTCGGAATTTTTCTGCAAATCCATATCTCAAGTTTCTGAATGATCCGAAAAGAGATCGGGCCTGAGTTGTAATCCACATTGCAACGCTCTTTTGGCAGTATAAAATCATTGGCCATCTCTTGCTTACCAAGAAAAGGGTTGGATTTTTTAACTCCCAAATCCACTGGTTTTTTAAAATACTGCACTATATATTACATGTTATAATATAAATTATACAGAGAGAGAAATTTTATGGAACCTCCCTTAATTCTATTTATTTTCTGATTCCTTTGTTGTCAATAATTGAAACGTTTTCCTAATAACTATTGCAAAACTGACCCTTATTTGAAACCCATATTATTTTCAATTTTTGGTTATAAAAGTAAAATTTTTCTAGCATTTAGTGCCTTTTTCTAATTTTGATCAAAATACAAATGAATTGAATTTGCTTAGGCTTCATCAACGCCCTATAAAATGAAATTAATTCTAATTAAAATTAAAAGTTTACACCCTCCTTCGAAATAGTGTGAATCCTTGTCTTTCCTGTTGTGTAGTACATATACTTAATTATCAACTTGTGTTCCGATCCACTCGAATCATTTTTGATAAGACATTGATTTTAATTGAAGTGAAAATCATTTCGATTAGGAAAAACATGGATTTAATAATGGATTATTCATTGAAATTTTATATACATGCTCGTGATCTCTTCAATCGACATCTGTCGAGGCTTTCTTAATGGTTCAAACAGGCACGTATCTCTTGGGAGAATGGGGGGGGGGTTTCGGACCCCCCCAAGAAAAATTCAGTGAAATCGGGAAAATAGGACTTTTTAAACGTTATTTCGCGCTATTTTTGGGGCTTAGTCCTCTCAAAAATTGGTGTTGGTCCCCCCGAAAATAGGACGGCCAGCTACGTGCCTGGGTTTAAAGGGTGCTATTCTTGACAACATAAGATTCGAAAGCGTGCACCGGTAGGATTAAAACGTTGAAGCACAAGGCTTTAATTAAGTTTAGGATTGAAAAAGGCCAAAAAGTAGATTGTAGAGGCAGGAAGTATCATTTTTCAACTTTTCGCATCAAGCTCTTCGTTGATTAGTTTCAAAAAAATCGCAAAAAATGAGAACATTTAGAATTGGAATGAAAATGTGTGACCACAAACGCACAAGGTCTGGGTCGGTAGGGGGAGGGGGGCAAAATCCCAAAAATTCACTACACTTAAATTAGTGTACACGATTTCTCTGCTCGTCGAACGACAAAAGCGGTAAAAAATATCCGATAACACGCTTTTTCGTATTATTATTGCATTTTCAAGCATTTTAATCAATTCTGACCGTATTATATCGCTTTTAGCAGTGAATAATATAGCAATGGATCAATTTCGGGCGTTTTTTTCAAGTAAGTATAAGTACATAAAAGTCGGGAAAATTTTGACTTTATTACTGCTTTTGCCCCTACAAATGATGCGGAAAACGTCCCATAAGCTCAAAACTGGCTGACCCTTCAGGGGGCAATACCCCCTCACCCCCACTATATGCATGTATGCCTTTAACGTCATAGGTACACAAGGTCAGGGTCGACAGGGGTGGTGAAATCCCGAAAATTCAAAACTGTAATTTAACGGTCACAATATTTTTTGCTGTTTTAACGATCAAAATGGTCAAAATTGTCTATAAAACGTTTTTTCGTGGCAGCATCGCATTTTAAAAGCATTTCTAGACCATTTTGACTGCATTATATCACTTTTAACACTAAAACTGCAAAAATTTATCAATTTTTGGTGCTTTTTTGAGTAAATAGTACTCAAAAGTACTAATCTGGCACGAAGTGCTGGAAAAATTTTGACGTTTTAACTGCTTTTGACCTCAGAAATGATGCAAAAAACGTTCCATAAGCTCAAAATCGCTAGACAGTACCTGTCTGGCTGACCCATCAGGGGAAAATCCGCCCCCACCCCTATGTGCATGTATCTTTAACGTGCACTATACTTCAAGTGATTGTTTAAACGGATATGCTGCTTATTGGATAAAGGTGATTCATAGTATGAAACAACAGAAACAACAAGCAGCTAACATCATTGTGCATGTTAATCAATTTATAATTTAATTAAAACTAGTTAATTAATTTAAAATAATTCACAGTACATCATGGTACCAATTTGCACCGTGCATGTAATTGTTCAGAATTATGAATGGGGTTAGCCAGATATTTCCAGAAAAGGGTGAGAATAATTTGATATTTTTGTCCAAAAATGTTAAAAGGCACTAAGAAAGCCTAAAATTGCTTTGCGCTCAAAAATGGGAGGGTAAATATCTCCTTTACTGGGATAAGGAAGACCACCAACTTAAATTCGCTTCATGTTATAACGTTACACCAAAACTTTACACGTTGTTTACACAGTCGGCATTGAGTGTGAAGAAAAACGAAAAAAGATGTGCAGCGAATTTTTTGACATCCATCTTTTGAAACAACCGCACTTCGCAGCTGTGTCCCCTTAATAGGGGTAGCGGGAATCAGGGGGTTCGGAGCCCCCAAAATTCAGAAAAATCGGAAAAATGGGACTTTTTAAACGTTATTTTGTGCTATTTTTGGCCTTTTTGGGCTTAGTCCTCCTAAAATTTGGTGTTGGTCCCCCAAAATAGGACGGCCAGCTACGTGCCTGGGGGAACATATGTTGGGGTATCCAAGTATATATGTTATAGGTACTCGCTAACGCGCTACGTGTGATATTTTAGGCTACCTCATTAGGCGGAACGGTCAAGAGAAGAGGAAATTTGTGGACCGATAAGAATAAACTCGATGGCATGAAACCGGTCAAAAATCGATTGATCAAGATCTCTTTCGAAGCTTCAACCGGGGGCGGAATGTCGTGGGAATTTAAACCTTTGCAGAATTCAATCTACGTAATGAAACTTCATTAACACGCACGTTTTTTAAGACAAAGACCGGATTTATTTTTTGTTAAAATCCTTACGTTGTGTATAAATTTGAAAATAAATTTGGCAGGTATACATAGGTCATTTTTAAAACTGAATCAAACTTTAATCAAACTTTGATTATTAATAAATTAATATTTTAATTTAAAAATTACGAATTTGAATAAATTTTAGAATTAATTTTTAGGTGGGCGGGAACAGCGTCCGGGTGTGTAAGGCCTAGGTAAAAAGTAGGGAAAAATATATACCGCGGAAAAAACGCTACAGTTTCAAGTGAACTGTAAACCATTAGATTTGATGAATCGATGCGTTCGCAAATTTTCCGCGAAAGATCGTCCGTTATATTTTGTTAAGATACGGGGACTGGCAGCACACCTGGGCGTGGGGGGTGGGGGTATGCACCCCTCCCCGAGAAACCAAAATACCACCCCCAGAAATCAAAATACCCCCCCTTAGAATTCAATTTTTGAAAATTTTTTCGTTTTTTCGCAATTTTTTGATGCCAATGGATAGTGCTTGATGAATAACGTCGAAAAATGGTGTTTTTTAGCCATACCTACCACAATTTTTAAGGCCATTCTTTTACCTTTGAAAAATCTTGCACACCCCCCACCAGAATTTTCTTGCCGCCCACGTATGATTGGCAGACGTGTAACAGTGGGAGGGAGGGACATAGGGAATCCTACCACCCAAACTTGGTTGTCTCCATCCCTTCTCCGAAGCCAGAAAGTTTTTGACCCCATTTTTGGTAAAAAAAATTGAATTTTTCAGGCCGTTTAAATATGTAGTAAAAAATTATTCAGTGACAAGGAAATAAGTGCGTTATTTGCGACAGTGCCATTTTCGGATCTTATGTTGGACCCCCGATGGCGATTTCCAAATACGAAACAGTATCCATACGTATAACAGGAAAAAGGGGATCACCCCAATCCAAAATCGGTCGTCCGACTGTATATCCCCAAAGCCAAATAATTTTTGACTCCTCCCCGATTAATGGAAAAAAATTTGTATTTTTGGCACTTTTTAGGTGCTTTTTGGCCGTTTTTGACCAAGAATTGGAGTTCATTAACCCCCTGAAATTAGCCGGGGACCTCTACCCAAAATTTCTAGCCGTTACATGTATGACTGTAGCCAAACATTACTGATCCATTCACGCATGTAACGGCTCGAAATTTGGGGTGGGAGTTCCGTAGCATACATGCACAGGATGAAAGTTCTGGGGGGTAGAAATTTTAAAGTGCCTTTTTAGGGCCAGAAACGGTGGGTAAGCGTCAAAAACATCGTTTTTCGGCGTTTCTGACAATGCTGTATCTTTCTAGAGCGTAAAAACATAAACAAAATTGGAAATAAAGTCAAAAAAGTCGAATAAATTGGATAACATGTAGTCAAAACATGAGTATATGGCGCGATGTATATGTAAAGTTAGCTTACTAATGCTCATATGGAAATTGGTACGGGGCATTGTACATTAGGACCCGATTTTTTCGAACAAAAAGGCTGTACATTTCAACGAAAGTGAGCTTGAAAAAATTACAAAATTAAAATCTATTTGAGTCTTGCAAAGCTATCGAAGCGGATGCGCTACGTGCGAAAAGCCGTAATTGGGTTGTTTTACGGTTCAACCCGTGGAATTGTGTTTTGATCTGATTCGATATACGTAGAAGAGAGAGCCGATATTGTGATTCCGATTCTTTGGCTTAATATTGAAGGCATACTGTTCTATAACTTATTTATTTATTATATTTATTTATTACATAAAGCGGCCAATAAAAAAGGGTACAAAAATTTTTTGAACGAAAAAGTTGGGTTTACAAAAATTCGTTGCATTTAGCGATTTTTTTGGATTAAAAATTAGGTGGTCCGGTAGCCAAATTTTTGGGGAAAAGTTCGTACACTCTTTTCATGGGGTCACAACACGTTTTGAATTAATATATAAAGTTTTAATCGATTGAATTCTTTGAATTTTATTTCCAATTCAGCTTTTGTATATTCTGTTTCATATTTTTTATTACTGTAATTATTCTCTTAGGTACATCCGGGTGAAACGGCGCTAGCTTTCTATACTGCGACAAATCCGACCGACTCGCCCATAGTCGGTATTTCTACGTATAACGTGCTACCGTACGACGCTGGTCGCTTTTTCAGCAAAGTGCAGGTGAATTAGGGCCATACGTACATGGTTAGCCGTCAAATTCGGGGGAGGGTAACTGATGGGACAAATTCACCAAAAAAATCCAAAAATCCGATTTTGGGGATGTCATTCAGATTCTCGTGGACGGTTCAAACTATAGGAGGGTCAGGCCCAAAAATTTTTAAAAAATGCCTTTTTTGTGTTAAAAACGCTTAAAAAGGCACATTCTTCACAACTTTCACAAAAAAATAGATAATTCTGGGGGTCGTAGCTATTTTAAAAGGGTCAATTGCCATTTTTGGAGGGGTCAACTTTCCCCTCCCTAACCCCTCCCCAAGAACACGTCCGGTTCAAACCCACAGACCTTGCTCATCACGTGTAATTACGCCTATTCATTGTAATTTTGAATTTAAAGTAATTTAGTCTGATTTAATTCTGCTTAAACAAAATTATTCGATAGGAGGAGAGAGTAAAAGGTATTAAAAATAAAATTAAATGTAAATTGAATTTCGTTTACAGGGTGATCCAAAAAAAACAAAACATCCACTTTATATTTTGTAATAACGTCCGTTTAAAACGCGCTTGTGACACGAAGTTTACACTGCTGGATAGAGAAACTATTCCTCTATAGTCTTGTGTAGTTGCGTATTATTTGCTCTGAAAATGGGTAAAATCTCGCCGAACTCCCGGAGCCTTATATTCAAGCTAGCGACCAACCATGGTTTTGGAGCCAACCGCATTTTCAAAAGTTTTTGGCAACCCAATTGGACACTTGGCGGTATTAAAACGTTGGTAAATAAACTACTCGTCACGAAAGTTGACGCTCTTATATGCTTTAGAGGGTGATAGAGCTTGTTAATTGGATATATCTTTAACACGTCGGTCCTATTTCCGCCCACGCATGACCGACGTGTTAAACATATATCCTTTAACAAGCTCTATCATCCTGTGAAGCATATTAGAGCGTCAGCATTCGTGGCGAGCACTGTAAGATCAGAAGAACTGGATCTGTCGAACGTACAAAGGGCAGTGGCCGACTCCGTTCGGCACGAACTGTAAGCAATTTTTGTAAGGTGGAAAAACTGGCAATCAGCCCGCAGGACAAGATAGGCGTTCGCCTATGTATCGCGGCGTAAAATTAGCCGAAAAATTGGAATTTCTCAGCCATCCGTCCGTCGAATATTGAAAGTAAGCAGAATCAACGTTTTTAAGCGGGTTCTGCTTCAAGAAATCAACGCAAAATTGAAAGACGAGCGTTTGGATAGGTCTAAACGTTTGATCCGAAAAATCACATTGTCGACTTTGGACAAACTCGTCTTTTCCGATTGAAAGGATTTTCTCATCAATTCACCCCCCGTGAGTTTGAAATCGGCCAAAAAACATGATGAAGTTGTATCCCAACGGCGATTTCATCTTGCAGCAGGATGGTGCAACTTCGCACACATCGAGGATCTCGGTTTCGTGGTTAAAGGAAAATTATCCAATTTTTTCAAACCAAATGAATGGCCACCATGTTCTCCCGATCTTAATGTCATGGACTATTACGTCTGGGGCGCACTTCAGCAAATGGTTTATGAGAAACCAATAAACAGTTCAAAAGCCCTGAAACGACGAATTCAATTTTGCTGGGGCAAATTGTCGCAGGATCGGATTAACGCAGCGATGGACGAATTTCGTAGACGTTTCAGGCACGTAGCTGGCCCTCCTATTTTGGGGATGACCAACACCAATTTTTTGGGGGTCTGAGCCAAAAACAGCACAAAATAACGCGTAAAAAGTCCTATTTTTCCGGTTTTTTTCTGAATTTAGGGGGTTCCGGACCCCCCCCAGTCCCCCCACAGCTACGTGCCTGAGACGCTTACGTTTTGTCGTAATGGCCTCCGGAAGACATCGCGAAAATTTTTTCTGTGAACCAACTTCTTATCGAATCTATATGATATACATATGTGCCACTTGATGCGCAATTAAATTGTCTTTTTGTTGCCGTATTGCATTTTGTTCTGCGTTCAGTACTCAAATAAATATTTAGAAAAAACTAGGTGGTTGTTTTTTCTAATCACCCTGTATATATAAAAAATTAAATAAAAGTCGATAAATAATTTAATCAAATACCAAAATAAATAAAAATGAAAGGTTTAAGCCCTGGCTTTACACCACCCAAAGTGAATTTCACCCATGCATCCAGGCACGTAGCTGGCCGTCCTATTTTGGGGGGCGCAACACAAATTTTTTGGCGGGACTGAGCCCAAAATGGTCGAAAATGGCACCAAATAACATTTAAAAAATCCTATTTTCCCGATTTTTCCTTATTTTTTTTGGGGGGGTCCGAACCCCCATCCCCCCAGAGATATATAAGTGCCTGCGTGCATCCAAAGATGCTTTCAGCTAGATACCGCAAGGGGGCGCAAGTCCCGACTAATGACTAAATAAGTAAACAATTGAAACAAATAAATTAACTTAAAATAAAATGCAAAAATGAAAGTTAGTGTAAAGCGATTGGGTTACGTAAATAGAATGTTAGAGTTTCAACGTAGTCGTGTCGAGTATAGAGGATGCGGCAAATGCGTATTACAAAGTCGGGTGGGCGTAAATATGCCCTTCTGTTTTTGCCAAAAATCGAAAATGTAAAAATAAAAATAAAAAATAAAAATGAATTAAAATATAAAATATAAATAAAAAAATTAATAAAAGAATAATATAATAAAATGTTCAATAGAATTATAAAGCAAAAAATATAAAAAATAAAAATAAAAAATTGAAAAATAATAAATAGAAAATCACATTTATGTTAATTATTTTGTTGCAAAAGGAAGAAATGGCCGATGTTATTAAATCATCGTTTAATGGCAACTTAAAATTTAAATGAAGATAAATATATAAAAAAGCATAATTGAATGTAGGAAAAAAGTTTTACCAAGTGATAATTTTTTCGTTTTAATTCGTTTTTACTTTTTTTATCGGCCAATGTATATATTTTATATAAGATATATTTAATTTATTTAAATTATTATTTTTTTCAAATAGAATTATGAATATAATGATAATAATGATAAAAATAAAAAAATTAAAAAAAATTAAAAAAATGAAATAATAAAAAAATTTAAAAAATAAAAGAATAAAAACAAATAAAAAATTTGTTTTTATTTTTTTATCGGCCAATGTATAATTAAAATTTATTTAATTTCTTAATTTATTAAAATTTTTTATTTTTTTTAAATTTTTTGTGAGTTCTATTGAATCAAGTAGGTATGGGTTTATTATTGAATTTTAATTATTAAATTGCAAAAATTAATCAAACTTATTCATTCCCAGTACCTTCAAAAATCAGAGTAAGATTTATTTTGAATAATTAAATTTGAATGCAAATTTATTTCCGACAAATTTAGCATTTTTGATTATAAATTTGTATTGATAATTAAACAATTACCAATTAAATATTAAAATAATGTTGCTATTTGCATTTTATTTTTTCGACATTTTATTTCGTACTTCATTTAAATTAAATAACAAATAAAAAATTGCTGAAAATGAATTCTAAAATTTGAACAAATATGCTTTTTCTCGACTTTTAACGATTTTATATACTTCTTAATGAATTTTAATTATTTAATAATAAATTGATAAATTATTGCCAAAAATATTGGTTTAAACTCGACTAAGTTTTAAACCGAATTTTCTAGTCAAAAATCTTAGTCATTATTCATTTCGCGACTTTTGTGCATATTTTTACTCTTCAAATATTTTTTTAAATGTTTCTTCTTATTTTTATTTATTTTCGCCATATATTCGAATTTTTTTCTGGTTGGCTAATGCATCGATTTCCGATTTTTCAAACTTTTAAGCTTTTTTATTTCTTACTATATTTTATTTATATATGTTTCAATTATATTTTTCCTTGTTTATTCGAATGAATTTTATTTTTCTGCATTTTTTGTTTTTTTTGGATTCATTTTTTCAACATTTTGCCCTGGAAATTTTCTTTATTTTTTATATTTGCGTCTTGCGGCTTCCGTTGGAGTTTCTATTGCTACCAGAGTTTTTTGATGGCATTCAATTATGTTTTTCAAAAACTTGTTTTACGGGCTTTATTTTAATGACGCGGTATTTATAATTAATTCTTCCTATGTTTTGGTATTTACATACCTTCGTACTAACAATGTTCATAATTTGAAAAGTGATGTGGACATACATGCAGCAGATGGTGATGGTCACACATGGGCGTGGAGGGGGGTTTGGGGGGTATACAACCCCCAGAAGTTGAAATACACACCCCCAAGAAATCAAAATACCCCCCAGAATTCAAATTTTGAATTTTTTTGCTTTTTTAGCGATTTTTTGATGCCATTGGATAGTGATTGATGAGAAACGTCGAAAAATGGTGTTTTTTAGCAATACGACCACTTTTAAGACCATTTTTTGACCTTTAAAAATTTTTTCACCCCCCCCCCGAAATTTTTTCACCCATCCCCCGCCAGATTTTCGATGATGCCACATATGGTGATGGTATTAGAAATTGTTGTATGGCGAAAAAACAACATTTTTCAACGTTTCTCATCGAGCACTATCCATTGGCATCAAAAACTTGCGAAAAAAACAAAAAAAAATCAAAAATTGAATTCTGGGGTATTCGAACTTCTGGGGGGTACAAACCCCAAAACCCTTCCCTTAACGGCCACGTTTGGTGGAGACCATACATGATCTTGAAGGGGAAGGTTCAGCCCCACCCCTACCCCCAAACAATTTTCAGAAATTTATAGAAAAGATGCTCTTTAAGCGTTTTTAGCTATCTATTTGATCAAAAGTGCCACATTCTCGGCATTTTGCGCCATTATACTCATGTTTTGACTATCTTTTGTTCAATTTGTTACGACCTTTTTGATTTTTCGCAATTTTTTTGAATTTTTTATGCTCTAGAAAGATAGAGCATTGTCAGAATTGCTGAAAAACGATGTTTTTATTGCGTATAATTTCAAGCTTCCAGAATTCCAATGCTCTGCTCTGCATGTATGGTGGAAATAAAACATGGACTTGACTTGGTCTGGAAAATACATGGGCAGCGCCAAAATTCTGGGGGTGCAAGATTTTTTAAAGGTCAAAAAATGGCCTTAAAAATGGTGGTTTGACGAAAAACACCATTTTTCAACGTTTCTCATCGAGCACTATCCATTGGCATCAAAAATTGCGAAAAAAGCAAAAAAAATTTTCCAGAAATTGAATTCTGCGGGGTTATGTTGGCTTCTGGGGGGGTATTTTGTTTTCTCAGGGGGGTGCATACCCCCCACGCCCAGGTGTAGTCTGGACCCCTCTATCGAAAATCTGAATGAGCCCACTTAAAATCGATAGAATCTCTGAATTGAAGTTTCGCTGCTATTTTTGGCAATTTTGTCCCATCGTATTCTCCGGAATATGGTTTCTGCCTATGTATAACGGGGACCTCCCTCATTTAACGTGTAATGGGATCCTCCGACCTAATGGTGGTCGCGCCCTAATCCAACCGAAAGCTAAAAAAGGTTTGACCCCCTCCCTCGATTTTTGAAGAGAATTTTGCGTGCTTTTGGTCGTTTTTATGTATTTTTTGACGGTTTTTGGTCGAAAATTTGAGATAACTCACCTCGCCCCCTCCGAAATTTTCGGGACCCTCACTTAGAGTTTCCAGCCGTTATATACATGTAAGGGACTCTCCACCACACATGGGCGTAGGAGTGTGGACCACACGTGGTCATGGGGGGTGGTTTGGAAGGTATCCATCCTTCCCCTACCCAAAAGGCCGAATACCCCCCAGAAACCAAAACACCTCCCCCAGAATTTAATTTTTGAAATTTTGTTTGTTTTTTAGCAATTTTTTCAAGTAAATGGATAGTTCTCGATGAGAAACGTTTAAAAATGGTGTTTTTTCGCCATACCACAATTTAAAAGACCATTTTTTGACCTTTGAAAAATCTTGCATTCTTCCCTTAGAATTTTGGTGCTACCCACTTATGGTGTGGGTCCCCCCACAATCCGGCGACTCTCCTCCCGAAAAAAAATCGATTAACTCTCCAGAATTGAATTTTTGGTACTATTTTTGGTAATTTTGCCCATCGGGGACCCCTCAGAATTTGACTGCTGCCCATTTATGCTCTCCACCTGAAGTCGGATTTGGATTTGGCCCATCGGACCCTTCAGAATTTGACTGCTGCCCATTTATGCTCTCCACCTGAAGTCGGTCATCCCCATCCCCCAAAGGCTTCGATTTTGGACCGTCCATTTTTTAACAAAAACTCGACTTTTTGGGCCATTTTGTACTGTTTTCTTGCTTTTTTTTTACCCGAAATGTATATAAGTTATTTATCCCAGCTGTTCTAAAATTGGCCCACTGTCTGCCCCCAAGGTTTTGTGCCGTTCCTTTCCTGATTACCCGACCTCTAAAATTTAATTTACATTTTCTTTTCCTTTAATTTCTAGCAAAATCTCGCTTTTTTCGTTATTTTTTGCAGTTTCTTCTAATAAATCCAGTTTTTCAATCGACGTTTAATGGTTTTTAAATGTCGTACTGGACTAAGTATGTCTTTATTGTTTTAAAAGATATTTTTGTCATGAAATTACGAAAGACAATTTGATTGAAAGAATGTTGTCTTCGTTAAAAATTACGAATATGCAAATAGCAAATAAGTTCTTACATAATTATAAATAATTAAACGATTCTCACTTTCTCATATATTTTTTTATATTTTTACATTAAACGGCTCATCCGTGACGTATTCCTCCAGGAAACGTTGAAAACATTTCGAAAAAAATGTGGAAAGGGATCTGAAAAATTGAACGAAACGTAGTCAAAACATGGGTATGTGGCGCGAAGCGCCGAAGATTTGACACTTTTAAGCAAATAGACAGCCAAAAACGCTCAAAAAGCCCCTTTTCTGCGAATTTTTAGAAAATTTTTAGAAACTTGAAAATCGCGAATCCTGGGTGGGGTGGGATGGGTGAAAAAATTGAGGGGGGGGGGTGAAAGTTTTTTCGGGTGTGGTCCGAGTTGGGGCGAAATTCCCAAAACCTCCCAGGCAGTGTTTTTTTTGTACTCGGCAAAGATTTTTCCCGATGTATAGAGACTTTTCGGGACTTATGAGTAATTGTGTGTTCTATATATCTTTATAATGGCAGAAATTGCATTTCAAAAGTAAAAATGTCAAATTTTTTAGCGCTTCGCGCCGTTTTAAGACGATTCTTAGTGATTTTTGCCCTTAGAGACCCAGAAATTAGCTAAAACACTACGAAAAGTCGAAGAACTCTGTTTTTACGACACTAAAATTGCTGCTGTACCATATTATAGTTCCCAAAAATTTTGTGTGTACAAAATGTGCAAAGATTTTTAGGAGGACAAAAACTGTAAAAAGGTGTAAAATTCCCAAAATTTTCGGCGCTTCGCGCCGAACTGATAAATTATTTGTCCTATATATCTTTAAAATTGCAGAATTTGCATTTAGAATGGAAAAATGTCAACATTTTTTCGGCGCTTCGCGCCGTTTTCAGATAATTTTTAGTAATTTTTGGCGTCAGAAACCCAGAAATTAGCTAAAATACACTACCAAAGATCGAAAACCCTGTTTTACCACACTAAAATCGCTACTGTACTATATTATAGTACACAAATATTTGCATGTACAAAATGTACAAAGACTTTTAGGGACCATCTTTGTACATGTACAAACGGACCTTGTACAAAAAAACACTGCTCCCAGGTCATGTATGGTAGTCAGCCATTATTCAGGGGGAGGGGTTAATGATTCTCAGTTTTAGGTCAAAAAACGGTTTAAAAAAAGGCGATTTTTTGAAGCGACGGAAAATTAATCATACCTGAAAAATATGTATTATATGCTGAATTTTGCGCTGATCAACATGATCTTATTTATTTTTTTAAAGATCAAATTCGCGCTGCTACAGTATTCTAAAGTCGTAAAAATAGTTGCATAAAAAATGTGACGCTTACATTTGAGCTCATAAGTTTTGACTTTGTAGACCCTTCTATTTCATATTGATATACAGCAAATTTATCATTTAAGCTGATTTCTCATCACGTAATCGACGAATTATTTCTTATCTCTTGCCTTTGTACTTAATCATTTTGCTTTACAGAGAAGAGCAATACGGATAATGAATAATTCGGCGCGAAGCGCCAAAAAAATTGACATATTCTGCATGTCAACTTCAAATTTGAGCGGTTTTGAGCGGGCTAGAAGACAAAAAACATATATAAACAATAAATCCGCCGCGAAGCGCCGGAGAAATTTCATGTTTCTATGTCATAACTCAAATTTGAGCTGTTTTGAGTGAGCTATAAGGCAAAAACTATAACTAAACAATGAATCCGGCGCACAGCGCTAGAAAAAATTGACATGCTCTCTATGCCTAACTCTAATTTGAGCGATTTTTAGCGGTTTAGAAGACAAAACTATACATAAACAATAAATCCGGCGCGAAGCGCCGGAAAATTTTGAGTTTACTAGCTCAAAAGTACGCTAAAAACCTGTTTAGGCGGTGTTTCAGACGCACTTCGCCAATTTTTTATTTTTCCCTTTGGGGGACCCTTGGGAAAAACAAAGGGTAGGCCCCATCCTGCTCCCTGGATACGGCCCTGCAAGCATAGGTTTACTTTGGACCTGTGAAGTTTTATTGAAATATCGGAGTCCTTCATGATGAAATTAAAACTCCATTGATATCAATATTATTGTAAAAATGCGCCAAAAATTTGCGTTTTCCGGAAACGCCTAAAAACCCTAAATTTTCGGAGTAAAATGATGCAAAACTATATATATTCAATGAATAAGAAAGTTGCCTTCTCTTTAAACAGTATGATTTTATTCTGAAGCATCATGTATTTCAAATAATTAGATGAATAATGTACACTGAACTTTAAACACAAATCTGTGCTTTCTAGATTTATCCAGAATGCTCTCAACTTTTGTGTAGATTTGCACCATTTGCATAAATTATTGCACTGCACTATTTCTAGTTTAATTTTTTACTTAACACTCAAAAACGAAAATACTGCAGACGTTTGCACTATAAAATTAACATAAAACTGAGCTTCTCATACTTTAGCTCGGTCAATTTCTGACACGAAGTAACAATTTATAAGCATATTATGTAAATACGTGCTACCTTTACACTTGTAAATTTTTACAGAAATGTCGGATTTTCCTGCGCATCAAATTGCTTTTTGAATACACATGTGTACATATGTGCATCTAAAATGCAAATTTTTTCAGGAAAGAATTTAAGTAAATTCACTATATAGGTACGTTATTCATTGTGGAAAATCGATTTTATTTCTGATTGCGCCCATAAGAAAGATGACGCAAAAATTTTTTGAAAATTTTATCCTCCTATGATACAGAAAAGCGCAATATTAGATTTTCTTAAACGCGTTTGCTGGGTAAAAACCCCACAATCCCTGAAATCAAATTGTAATAGCACTCAACATAAACGCCAAAAAATGGTGTTCTTTTCATAAAAAATTTCCTAGCTTTGCCACATAGTTTGCCAAGGTCGAAAGTTCAGGGGGCTGAAATCCTAAAATTTGAGACCACTAAATTTAGAGTTCTAGCCTTTTTTGCTGGTCAAATATGACAAATGGCTAAAACATCCTATATAGCATGTTTTAATGCGAAAAACTGGATTTTTAACTACTTTTTGCCCCATTCTGACTAGTTTCGTCGCTCTTTTAAGTAAAAACATAATAATTCATTGAAAATTTTGACTTTTCATATCATTTCAACTTCATTCTAGGTATTTTATGGGTAAACAAAGCAGAAATGTACTGCGCCGAAAATTTTTTAACATTTTCGCTGCTTTTGTACCCAAAAATCATTGCAGAAAATGTTTGAAAGCTCAAAATCGTCTGACAGTGAATCTCGGACGCTGAGGTGGGGGTAATACCCATAGGTGGGCAGCACTGAAATTCTGGGGGGGTGAAAAATTTCTGGATGGGTGAAAAAATTTTCAAAGGTCAAAAATTGTATTAAAAGTGGTCGTATGGCGGAAAAAACACAATTTTTCGACGTTTCTCATTGGGCACTATCCAATGGCATCAAAAAATCGCTAAAAAAGCAAAAAAAATTCAAAATTTGAATTCTGGGGGGTACTTTGATTTCTGGGAGGGGGTATCTCAACTTCTGGGGGTGCATACCCCCAAACTTCCCTCCACGCCCACGTGAGGTAATACCCCCCTTCAACCCCCTATGGGAATGTGTGCTTTGCCACATAAGGTCCTGCACTCATATGAATAAAGGCTATAATCAATAAACAGTCAAACAAAGCGCAAGCGCATAGCTGGGTTTATGAATTTGGTGGAACAAAATTTTGAAGTTGGATATCGCAAAAGCTTCTCGTAAATGGGCAGAAATTAATGGTCATTTTAAGCGGTTCTAAGTGAGCGCCATGTTTTAGATGGACTGGAAAAAATTTTGAAGACTAAAAAATCATTTTTAAAAGCTGAAAAATTGTTTTACTTATTTTATACTCTATTCTGGTATGTTGCAGAGTAAAGTAATATAAAAAATAAATAATTCCGTGCGAAGCGTCAGAACACTTTGACCTATTATTTGCCGTGTTTACAACTAACTTGGACTGTTTGTAAGAGAAAAGTCACGCAAAAACGATAAATTTAGCGCAAAGCGCCCGAAAATTTTTGACCCGTAATATAGTTCAGAAAGAATGCTAAAATCTATATTCTGGATATTCTGGCGGTCCTTTTAATATATACATTTCTGGAATTTTCCAATTTTTCCTTTGAGGGCCCTTGTGAAGAATTACTCTAACTCAAAAGTTTGGAGGCCACTTCATTCCCCCCACAGCTAGGTGCCTGACAAAGCGTACTATAAAAAATTCAATGTACTTATATGTAAATGCGAGCAAAGGATTACAAACAGTGTTTTTTTTGTACAAGGTCCGTTTTGTACATGTACAAAGATGGTCCCCAAAAATCTTTGTACATTTCGTACATGCTCATTGTTTTGTACTATAATATGTACAGTAGCGATTTTAGTGTTGTAAAAACAGAGTTGTTCGACCTTTGGTAGTGTATTTTAGCTAATTTCTTGGGCTCTCTAAGGGCAAAAATCACCAAGAATCGTCTTAAAACGGCGCGAAGCGCCAAAACATTCCACATTTTTCCTTTTGAAATGCAATTTCTGTCATTATAAAGATATATAGAACACACAATTACTCATTTCGGCGCGAAGCTTCGAAAATTTTTGCGAATTTCAGACCTTTTTTTGAATTTTCGTCTTCCCAAAAATCTTTGTACATGTACAAAGACGGTCATTAAAAGCCTTTGTACATCGGGAAAAATCTTTGCCAAGTACAAAAAAAGCACTGATTACAAACAGTGTTTCTTGTACAAGGTCCGCTTGTACATGTATATACAAAGATGGTTCCCAAAAGTCTTTGTTCATTTTGTACATGCAAATTTTTGTGTACGATAATATGGTACAGTAGCGATTTTAGTGTGGTAAAACAGGGTTTTTCGACCTTTGGTAAAGCATTTGAGCTGATTTCTGGGTTTCTGACGCCAAAAATTACCAAATATTGTCTTAAAATGGCGCGAAGCGCCGAAAAACTTTGACATTTTTACATTCTAAATGCAAATTCTGCCATTTTAAAAATATATGGGACAAGCAATTACTCATTTCGGCGCGAAGCGTCGAAAAGTTTTGGGAATTTTACACCTCTTTACATTTTTTGTCTTCCCAAAAATTTTTTTACATGTACAAAGACGGTACTGAAAAGTCGTTGTACACCAGGAAAAAATCTTTGCCGAGTACAAAAAAACACTGGTTACAAATCAAAGCAATCACTCTGTAAAATGTCGCTTTTCAGTTCCAATTGTGGATCGAATAATGCCGGATACGCAAAAACAACAGTTTCTTCTCTACAACTATCTGGTTTATTACTTTTATGTAGGTAATATGTAGAGGATTCTTGCCTGCGTCGATATGCTTCTCGTGACCGAATGATGCAATCTGTTGAAATGTGGGAATTTTTTTTTGTAAAACGGATTTTTTCTTATTTTCTCAGCTACCATTTGATGGTCAAACTTCTATTTCTTCACTAGTCCTTCATTGTACTTATTTAAAAGAAAATTGCGCCGTTTTTAATTCAAGGCATGACAATTACGCATTTTTTTGAGAGCCCAGCACGGTTTTTTTGTATTCGGCAAAGATTTTTCCCGATGTACAAAGACTTTTCGGAACCGTCTTTGTACAGGTACAAAGATTTTAGGGAAGACAGAAATTGCGAAAAAGGTTTAAAATTCGCAAAAATTTTTGGCGCTTCGCGCCGAAATGAGTAATTGTGTCTTCTATATATCTTCATAATGGCAGAAACTTGATTTGGAAACGAAAAATGTCAAAATTTTTCGGCGCCTCGCGCCGTTTCAAGACGATGCTTAGTGATTTTTGCCCTTAGAGACCCATAAATTAGCTAAAATGCACTATCAAAAGTCGAACAGCTCTGTTTTTACCACACTTAAATCGCTACCGTACCATATTATAGTACCCAAAAATTTGTTTGTTCAAAATGTACAAAGACTTCCAGGGACCATCTTTGTACACGTACAAACGAACCATGTACAATGAAAAACACTGGAGCCCTGACCTTTTCCCAAGGAACATTTTCCTCATACCTTTCATAAGATCATTCCATAGCCTGCTACGTGTCAGTATAGGTGGGCAGCACCAAAATTCTGGGGGGTGAAAAAATTTCCAAAGCTTAAAAAGTGGTTGTATGGCGAAAAAAACACCATTTTTCGACGTTTCTCATCGAGCACTATCCAATGGCATCAAAAAATCGCTAAAAAAGCAAAAAATCTAAAAATTTGAATTCTGTGGGGGGGTTTGATTTCTGGGGGGGGTATTTCAACTTCTGGGGGTGCATACCCCTAACCCCCACGCCCATGTGTGCGTGTCAGGCTGTCTTGGGGTCAGTGAACGACCGAAGCTCCAAAATTATGCTTCGACCGAAGTCAAAGCTTCGGCCAGCTCTTGCTTCGGCTTCGGCCGTATCTGTATAAATTCTATAGTCTAATTCTGATTAGTATGAAGAATGAATTGCGAATTAAGTCATAAATATGAAAGTTAAGTTTGATTATGTTTCAGGAGTGAAATATGGAGTAATAAAACGGTGTCATTCATTGCAAAAATTTTATTCAAAAGCGGAATTAATTCTCTTCATTAGCACTAATTTCATTATTAGACACTTCATCTATATCATCAGCTAATATGTATTGATCATCATCAGATTCACTATCCTGAATATATAAAAATATAATGTATCATTAGGAATAAAGCCTGGAATTCTTGAGAATTATGAAAACAATTAATTGATAAATTCCTAATTTTCATGCTGATACTTAAATTTGTAGAAGTAAGGTAGACATAAGAGCAAATAGAGATTTCTTTCCGTTATTAGATGCATAAGTTTATGAGAGTTAACACGTCGACCATGAAGCATTTATTTAATACAAAACAGAATGGCACACAGCAGTGTTTTTTTTTGTACGCGGCAAAGATTTTTCCCGATTTACAAAGATTTTTTGGGACTGTCTTTGTGCATGTACAAAGATTTTTGGGAAGACAAAATTTGCAAAAAAGGTCTGAAATTCGCAAAATTTTCGGCGCTTCGCGCCAAAACGAGTAATTGTGTGTTCTACATATCTTTATAATGACAGAAATTGCATTTAGAAAGGAAAAATGTCAAATTTTTCGGCGCTTCGCGCCGTTTTCAGACGATTCTTAGTGATTTTTGCCCTTAGAGACCCAGAAATTTGTCCTATAATATCTTTAAAATGGCAGAATTTGCATTTAGAATGGAAAAATGTCAAATTTTTCGGCGCTTCTCGCCGTTTTATGACGATTTTTAGTAATTTTTGGCGTCAGAAACGCAGAAATTAGCTAAAATACACTACCCAAGAAACCCTGTTTTACCACACTAAAATCACTACTGTACTATAATATACGTAGTACACAAAAATTTGCGT
Organism: Mermis nigrescens; assembly: GCA_036768485.1. Taxonomy (NCBI): domain Eukaryota; kingdom Metazoa; phylum Nematoda; class Enoplea; order Mermithida; family Mermithidae; genus Mermis; species Mermis nigrescens. The sequence goes on along the minus strand of JAVLUZ010000221.1, from coordinate 397,967 downwards.
GTACGAAATGTACAAAGACTTTTGTACCATGTTTGTGCGTGTACAAACGGACCTTGCACACAAAAAACGCTGGTACACAGTAGACACGATATACAACAAGTGCAAAGATGGCGCTGAAATTTCGAGTAAACAAAGACAGTCCTTCAAATGTGAGGCATGTAATAATAAAGGTGTGGCTTTTCCCTTAAGTGTCTCGTCACTTTCGAGATCGCTAGTGATCATTCATAGTCGAACTTTTTCTAATAATGGAAACAGATGCGAAGCGGATTCCATGCTTAGATGAGTCAGCTTTTGTTATTAGTACATGGTTGCTTGCTGTTTATATAGTCAAAGCCATACGTGGGCAGCACCAAAATTTGGGGGGGTGGTGCAAGATTTTTTAAAGGTCAAAAAATCGCCTTAAAAATGGTGGTATGGCGAATAAACACCATTTTTCAACATTTCTCATCGAGCACTATCCATTGGCATCAAAAAATTGCGGGAAAAAACTAAAAAATTCAAAAATTGAATTCTGTCGGGGTATTTTGATTTCCGGGGGGGGGGGGTATTTTTGGTTTTCGGGGGGGGGGGGTGCATACCCCCTACCCCCCTCACGCCCAGGTGTGCTCAGAGCTACTGTTGTGAGAAATTTTCAACATGACTTGAGGTGACTAGAAGATAAATTGAGCTAAGTTGCGTCGTCTGGGGTTAGTTATATTGCACATTGTCTGAATTTTAATGCGAATAAAAACTGCCTTGAAAAAACGCTTCGGCCTTCTGCCTTTTTTTCCTTTTGCTTCGCCTTCGGCTGAAGCAAGAAAATACCCCAGCTTCGGTCGTTCCCTGCTTGGGGTCAATCTGATGGTTTCTAATTGTGCTTCGTACGAGGGGCGTTCAAGAAGATCGTGGTAGTTTTGCAATAACTTTTTTTCTGTCTGTGCTATCATCATAAGGTTTGTTGCATAGCATTTAGCATTCCCCTACATGCAGGCCTGTATCCAGGGGGCTGGGGGCAGCCCCTTCCCCGAAATAGGAAAAACTTTTGTTTATCCAAGGGTCCCCCGAAGGGAAAAATGAGAAAATGGCGAAGTGCGTCTGAAACACCGCCTAAACAAATTTTTTGCGTACTTTTGAGCTAGTAAAATCGAAATTTTTCGGCGCTTCGCGCCGGATATATTGTTTATGTATAGTTTTGTCTTTTAAACCGCTAAAAATCGTTCAAATTTGAGTTAGACATAGAGAGCATGTCAATTTTTTTCCAGCCTTGTGCGCCGGATTCATTGTTCAGCTATAGTTTTTGCCTCCTAGCTCATTCAAAACAGCTCAAATTTGAGTTATGACATAGGAAACATGAAATTTTTCCCGCGCTTCGCGCCGTATTCATTCTTTATATATGTTTTTTGTCTTCTAGCCCGCTCAAAACCGCTCAAATTTGAAGCTTGACATACAGAATATGTCAATTTTTTCGGCACTTGGCGCCGAATTTCAATTATCTGTATTGTTTTTCTCTGTACAGCACAATGATTGAGTGCAAAGGCAAGAGATAAAAAATAATTCGTCGACTAAGTGACGAGAAATCAGCTTAAATGATCAATTTGCTGTATATCAATATTAAATAGTGAAAAAAATTTTGAAATTTTTCTTCACCATCGTATCGAGCTCGCCGAGATACGCTCAAAACTGCCTTTATTTTCGCCCATCTCCTAATGGTTCTCGAGATATCTGGCCTCAAAAGTTTTCGGCCCCCCCGAAATAAAGTCCTGGATACGGGCCTGCCTACATGTACTGACCATTCTTGCACTCACCATATCTTTCTTTGTGAGTTTTCGTCTCCTAAAAATTTTTTTAACTTTAACCTGCAATAAAAAGTAATCGAAAAACTACAAAAACAATTAATTGCCATATTTTTATTTTCAAAGAGTGAAGTCAGTAATTTATATACTTTCATCCAGCGCCATAAGGATTTTTTGGAATGACTTTTCCCTCTGATTTATATATTTTGTCTGAATCAATTTTTTGCATTTTTGGGTAAAATTTGAAATGACCTCTGTTCAAAGAAACAGTGTAAGGCTAGAAAAATAAAACGGATTGAGGCGAGGTATTGTGACGTCGCATTATCGACATCCATTAGGTTCCTTTTCTCTACCAAAATTTCGAAGCCAACCGTCGATCAGTGCCTGAGATATGAGTAGGCAAATATTTCTTCAAATTTTTAAAATATGGGGTCAGTAGTGAAAAATTTTCTAGGACATGAAGAAAACTTATGAAGAAAGAAATTGTGAGTGCAAGAATGTAATGCAACAAACCGTATGGTGATAGCACAGACAGAAAAAAGTTATTGTTAAACTCCCACGAACTTATTGACACACCTGGGCGTGGGTTTGGGGGATATGCACCCCCCAGAAACCAAAATACCCCCCCAGAAATCAAAAATACCCTCCCCCCCAGAATTCAATTTTTGAAAATTTTTTTCGTTTTTTTCGCAATTTTTTGATGCCAATGGATAGTGCTTGATGAGAAACGTCGAAAAATGGTGTTTTTATCTGCCATACCACCATTTTTAAGGCCATTTTTTCGACCTTCAAAAAAATCTTGCACCCCCCCCCAGAATTTTCTTGCTGCCCACGTATGCTTATTGAACGCCCCTCGTGCATCTGTATTGCTGCATCACCACACCTGGGCGTGGGGGGTATGCACCCCTCCGCGAGAAACCAAAATACCACCCCCCAGAAATCAAAATACCCCCTCCCCTAGAATTCAATTTTTAAAATTTTTTTTCGTTTTTTTCGCAATTTTTTGATGCCAATGGATAGTGCTCGATGAGAGACGTCGAAAAATGGTGTTTTTTCGCCATACACACCACTTTTAAGGCTATTTTTTGACCTTTGAAAATTCTTTGCACCCCCGGTAATTTTTTTGCTGCCCACGTATTTTGCATGCCCACTTATAGACTGATTCCTTGTGGAGACAATTCGTGTCCATTAAAGATCAGACGTTGTAAAAGATTTTCATGTATTATAAAAGATTTTGCACAGCCCTCTTCAGGAAAATCAAGCAGAACCGTGTTAGCTGATGTATCTTGTTTGTCACCCACATCTGTTTCGTCATTCCTATCATTTTTGTGTGTGACGTTCATCTCTGTCTATTTTGAATCCAAAGAGCAAAGATTTGTGTATAAGGCATCACAAATCATTAATCATATATCATTATCGAACTAATTACTCGAAATGTATAATGCTTGAAAATTAAATCATACTTTTTAACGAAAAGGCAACTTCCTTATTCATTGAATATATTTGCATTATTTCCTTCGAAAATTTCAGGTTTTTAGGCGTTTCCAGAAAACGCGATTTTGGTGCATTTTTGCAATAATACTGATATCAATTTACCCTTAAGTTCATCATGACGGGACTCCGATATTTAAATAAATCTTTACGGGTGCGAAGTATACTCACATATGCATGTACGATATACTAAAAAATTCTACTACCTCTCAAAAATTGAACGAGCTACAGTAAGAAAGGCAAACTTTTTCTCAATTTTGTGATTTAATTTCCGCGCTTTAATTACCTGTTAGATCTGTACTTCAAAGTGTAAAGTAGTAAAAAATTAAATTATAAACGGTACAGTATGCTGCTCTGCTTACGTGATTCGAATTTCATTAAACTGAATGTATTTACGCAAAACTTATGGGCTTAACTATAAGCGTCACTTTTCATGCAAAACTCGGTCATTTTTACAGTTTTGGAATACTGTAGTGGCTCGAATTTTACTTTTTGCAAAAAATAAATCACTCTTTGTTAACCAGCGCAAAAATCCTAATATCATAGGTACATATCTTTCTTGTATGATTAATTTTTTGACTTGTGCCGCCGCCAATGGTCGAGGCCACACCTGGGCGTGGGGTTTGGGGGGGGTATGCACCTCCCCAGAAACCAAAATACCCCCCCCCCCCCCCAGAAATCAAAATACCCCCCCCAGAATTCAATTTTTGAAAATTTTTTTCGCAATTTTTTGATGCCAATGGATAGTGCTTGATGAGAAAGCGTCGAAAAATGGTGTTTTTATCGCCATACCACCATTTTTAAGGCCATTTTTCGACCTTCAAAAAATCTTGCCACCCCCCCCCCCAAAATTTTCTTTGCTGCCCACGTATGGTCGAGGCTCTCAGAAAGCGTGTCTTATAAACTTTTTTGTTTAAACCATTTTGTCATTTTTTCTCTATTCTAAGTGTTTTATTTTCTCAAAGATCATGTATGGGAAGGGTATAGTAAGGGTTTGAAAAAATATTTAAAAAAACGAAGTGTAATTAAAAACCTTAAAAACCTTTTTTGTGTAAACCATTTTGTCATTGTTTATTTTAAGTGCTCTTGTTTCGGACAGAAAAACGAAATATAAATCGATGAAACCAAACGTAAATAGAAAATTTCAAAAGTTTTCTTTGTGTGTAAACCATTATGCCGTGTTTTGTTTATTTTTCAGTTTTTTTTGCTTCGAAGAGCAAGCCTATGAGTAATATAGCCATGAGATTGAAAAATATAATATAAATAGAAAAAATCGAACATAAACGGGAAATCTCAAAAGTTTTTTTGGTGTGTAAACCATTATGCTGTGTTTTGATTATTTTTTTCAGTTCTTTCGCTCCGAAGAGCAAGTCGATGAGTTATATAGTCAGGTGTTTAAAAGAGATTAAAAATATAATATAAACAGAAAAAAACAAAATATATAATGAAAAAAAACCAAACATAAACGAAAAATCTCAAAAGTTTTTTGGTGTGTAAAGCATTATGCCGTGTTTTGTTTATTTTTTAGTTTTTTTGCTTCGAAGAGCAAGTCTATGAGTTAAATAGCCAGGTGTTTTAAAAAGATTAAAAAATATAATATAAACAGAAAAAACAAAATACAAATAGAAAAAACAAACATAAGCGAAAAATTTCAAAAGTGTTTTGTTGTGTAAAGCATTATACCGTGTTTTGTTTATTTTTTCAGTTCTTTCGCTCCGAAGAGCATGTTTATGAGTTATATAGCCAGTTGTTTTAAAAGGATCAAAAATATAATATAAGTAGAAAAAAACAAACCGAACATAAACGAAAAATCTCAAAATTTTTTGTTTTTTATTTAAATCGCTATGCCGTGTTTTGTTTATTTTTCAGTTCTTTCGTTTATGAAGAGCATGTCAATGAGTTGAATTCTGTGAGATTAAAAAATATAATATAAATAGAAAAAAATAGAGTCTAAATAGAAAAAACCAAACAAACAAAAAAATCTCTAAAAGTTTTTGTGTTTAAACCATTATGCCGTCGTGTTTTGTTCATTTTTTCAGTGCTTTTGCTTCGAAGAGCAACTGCTGAACCCGGGCGAAGAATTGGACATGCCCGTATTTTTCTACATCGACGAGGATTTCGCGTCGGCTCCCGAAATGGAGGGCGTCAATGAAATCCTATTGAGTTACACGTTTTTCGAATCGAAGCACGGCACGACCTGGAATTTGCCCAAACCCGACGTCCCCAATTTGCCCTTTCATTTCGGCAAGCCGGGCCAAACCGAATTATCGTCCAAGTTGGACGCGTAGATTATCGAATTCTATTTTAGTCGATCGATTTTTCTCGCCGAATTTATTTAAATCCGTTTGTTTAGCGTTTTATGCCTCTTTACACCGCTGCTCTCTACATCCGTCGAAATTGAGGAAAACGACAGTCGAACTGAACTTACTTGTTATTTATGTTTAAAATCTGACCCGCTCAAAAAATAAGCCGGAAACATTCCTAAGTGGGATCAACAGTGTAGTTTACACATTTTTTAAGTTTAGTTTACACTATGTTCACACCCTTTACACTATTTATTTTTAGTTTACACTATAGTTTACACGATGCTTTTTTAATAATTGTGTTAAATAGTTATGAACTCGTTTGAATTAGCGGATGGTGTTCCGTATGAAAAGGTTGATTGTTAGGGCTGAGCTCCTTGATGTAAAGAAGAGATACTGTACTTATTCGGCCCCGTCTTCGTAGCGTTATTCGTTTGTAGCTTCTATTTTGCAATACGTGTGTAAGTGTAAACACGTGGAACAAATTACGGCCGCGTAGATTTTTTCCGTTACCTGTCTGATTTGGTCTATGAGTCGTACAGGTGTTTTAGTGATTTCACGAAGAAATATTGGGCTTTATGGCCTTAGAAATTAGCCGCCTACGCCGACGTACATGCGAGAGTTGTAAGCATACCTGGGCGTGAGGGGAATGGTGGTATGCTCACCCCCCAGAATCCTAACTACCCCCCCACAGAATTCAATTTTTGAGTTTTTTTTGTTCTTGTTTTCGCAATTATCAGTTGGAAGACGAGGATAAATTATGCCGCAAAAAAATTTATTGGAAAACCATTTTTTGCTATGTAGCTATAGTGAGCTTTAACGACCTACAGTATATAAGAGAGATGGAGTTACTGTAGCCTCTCTAACCACACCTGGGCGTGGGAGGGATGTTTGGGGTATTCACCCTCTCGAGAAACCAAAATACCCCCCCCCAGAAACCAAAATATCCTCCCCCAGAAATCAAAATATCCTCCCCGAAATCAATTTTTGAAATTTCTTTTCGCAACTTTTTGATGCCAATGGATAGTGCTCAATGAGAAACGTCGAAAAATGGTGTTTTTTCGCCATACCACCATTTTTAAGGCCATTTTTTGACCTTTAAATATTCTTGCACCCTCCCTTCCCAGAATTTTCTCGCTGCCCACGTATGCCCTAACTCATTTAATGAAAAATCTCTCGGATAAATGAAATAGACTATAGGTACCATACGTGGGCACCAATACAAATTCTGGGAGGATTATTTTTCAAAGGTCAAAAAAATGGCCTTAAAATGGTTGTAAGCACTCGTGGGCGTTGAGTTAGGGGGTATGCACCCCCCCTCCGAGAAACCAAAAATACCTCCCCCCGCAATTTTTGAAATTTTTTTTCATATTTTTCGCAATTTTATGAAGCCAATGGAGGATAGTGCTCGATGAGAAACGTCGAAAAATTGTGTCTTTTCGCCATACCACCATTTTTAAGGCAATTTTTCGACCTTTGAAAAAATCTTGCCCCCCCCCCCCAAAATTTCCTTGCTGCCCACGTATGGTGGTATGGCGGAAAAACACCATTTTTCGACGTTTTTCATCGAGCACTATCCATTGGCATCAAAATATTGCGGAAAAAACGGAAAAAATTTAAAAAATTGAATTCTGGGGGCGGTATTTTGTATTTCTGCGGGGGGGGGGGTATTTTGGTTTCTCGGGGGGGGGGTCATACCTCCCAAACCCCACGCCCGGGTGTTATAGGTACCTACTTGAACAAAAACCTTTATAGTTCGATTCTTTATATAGTTGAGCATGAATACTCACTGCCAACAAGCTGACAAATTGCATTTAATGCACTGAATTGATCCACAATTACCGTAAGCTGTTGGCTTACTTTATGTCTAAATTAGTCCTTCACCGTGCGAAACAGCGTTTTTACATTGCTTGTATTGAAAATCGCTTTTGTGAAATCTGAAAATTTTCGGTGATTCTGTGCGCGAAAATTGCAGCTCCTTTGACTAGCAAAAAATTTGTGGAATTCAGCGGAAATGTGTCTATATATAGTCTGTTTGACACAAGTTCTAAAAATTACTGTCGATGAAAATTCGTTAAATTTGTGCCCTTACTTATGTAACAGATAATAGTTCGTTTCATTTAACTCTGAGATTACTGAGAAAATTTAAAGTGCCTATAAAAGTGGTTTAAACTAATAGTACAGTTGTGATATTCTACTGTATATTGAGCTTTGGATAGACGCTTGCTGTTACCAAACCGCATTGCTGAATCAAAACTTTAATCAGCTTTTGTAGCCTGATTCATGCGGATTAAATTCAACAGAAAACCGCAATATTAAATGAAACACTATATGTATGTATAGTCTGTTTCATTTGTTCGAGAGCTTTTCAGTCAATTTTTTTAAGGGCTACAGTAAGCGAAGCAAAACGAATTACTGTATCTCGGCAGATCAGCTCAGTGAGGGCGAATGGCTGGAATTCTTCCATTTTCAAAGCACTAATTCGCCCTAATAAATTTAATTTAGGCATTTAATCAGTGCTAGGTAATACTACAGTACGTGCGCTAAACAAAAAACAGTCGGGTGGAATCGAACCCGGGTTGCTTCGATTGCAAGCAGACGTTCTACCACTGCGCTATGCGGGAGTTCGCAGCGTTTCTTAACACCTTAGTCCATTGAGTTTAAAGTGTCAACTTAGGATAAGCTGAATGCTCGATTTTTCTCCGTAACTTGATTGATCTGCCGGAAGATGGGAATAAATTAAACCACAAAGACGTTATTAAAAAACCCTTCTGTGCTACGTGGCCATAGTGAAATCTAGCGACCTACAGTAAGTATGAAAGAAGCGGTTACTGTAACCTCCAAAAACATTTACTGAAAAAGCTCTCGGATAAATGAAACAGACTATAGGTGCTTGATCTATTGCTCGATTTTTTGTATTTGCGCAGGGCGCCGAACACCTGAAATTTATGCTTGAAAACATAACAAAACTATGTTAACCCTACTTTTACCAAGCTCTAGATCCGTGATCTAGTTGCCTGTTTTTTGCAGTTTACTGTAGGGCCATAAATTCTTATGTGGCAAGCTTCTCAGTACCCTCTTTTTTCACTGCAACACATGTTTTATTGAGCAAAAGAAAACGTATTGACCTTTATTTTATTAGAAAAGCTTGATTTTATGATTTTATAACATGTGTTACCTGTGTAGCAGATCGTATCTCTTACACATTTTTGAATGTTCAAATACCGTCAACTGGGGTTACATTGCCACGTTTTTCGGCTTTTTCTCAGTATAACATGATGTAATAGTTTTTAGATACTGTAATTTCGCCAAAAATAAAGAGCGAGTTGTTGAATGTATTCCATACAATTATTTTACTCAAACAGGCTCTAACAACGAATAATTTACACAAAAGTTGTATGGCAAAGTTTGACCTCGAAGTGGGGTAAATTTGCCACTCCCTGAACAGATTCAAAAATACACTGTTGCAGGCAGAACAAAAATCGCCTATACTTTGTGCGGTACAATCTGTGCAAAGATCGCTCCAAAAATCTTTGTACAAGCCTCAAAATCTTTGTCACATACAAAAAAAATTTAAGCCTAGGCAATATTAGTTTTGATGACAGATTGCCCATATTTCTATTCAGACTGAAGAGCACGATTCAAAACTCTTGTCAGTGCTTAAACATAAATTAAATCCTTTGTTTTGATGAGTTTTCGAGTTTAACAATAGGGTAAAACAATTTTTCATTTTACGATAGGTTGCGGGGGAAACATTGCCAACCGATTTTTCTGAAAACTTGATGTACAACAAAATATGAAAAGGCACATTTTCTGGATGCAAAATATCTCTAGTTTCGATAAGCCTAAACAAGAAAAACAATCTCTTTCGGGTTTCCGAGTGGCCTGAACATTTATGAGTTGATAAAAACTTGCTAAAAAATGATAGCCCTCACAAAAACCAGAATAGACACACGAAGAACTAAAAGAATCCATTCTTTCTTTGTTACCAGATGAATAATACAGTAATAAATCGAAAACAACAAAAAATAGCGCACCACACATGGCCTGCGACAATGAGAGCAGTCTGCAATAAAAAAAACCTTGATTGGCAAAATTACCCCGTACTCGGCAAAGAAACCCCAGTTGACGGTACGTTTTTTTCAATTGGTTTTGTAGATTTGTGCAAACTTAATGACATTTCTGAAATTCTCATGCTCTTGGCTACCAGAAATATATATTTTTATTCATTTTTGTTATCTCCCCAATGACTAGATTTTTGATCTAGACCTTGGTAAGTCTAGGGTGCGTGACCCCTTGGTAATACAAGGATTAAGGTAGCCGTTTCTGAATAGTTCTTAGTGAAAATATGGGTTGCATGCAGACCGCCATGAAAGTAAATAAATGTCAATTGTTGCCTGAGTGATTGATTAATCATGAATATAAAAATTTGATAAATTAAGATCACCGACGGCCAAAAGTCATTGCAAATTACATATCCATGTTTCATCACGCTAGATACGTTGGGTTAATGGGAGGGGCGCCCCTGCACATGGGTCAACTGAAACGCTGGTGCTTCAGCCGGCAAATAACTGATGAACAACCATTGTAGTCTGTCTCACACAAGTTTGGGTATAAAATTTCAAAGAACCGTCCGACAGATTGCAATTATAGTATTGATTTGATAGATAATCATCGTAATTCATCGGCTTGCTTTCGAAATAATTCTTAAAATTCATGCTCAAACTTGAGTGAAACAGACTAAAGATTTTCCGTGAATATCTTCTTTTGCAAGTCGATCATTTCGCTAAAGTAGATCTGATTATGGATACTGTTACTGTATGTTGAATCATTGAATCCGGATAGGGTGTTGCCTATACCCTTGTTGTGCGGCTAGCCCTCGGTCTATTCGCACGGACATCTGAAGAAAATGATTACATGCTTTTAATTGCGCAAAGAACTCAACTTGCGTATACGATTTATTGGGATAGTGCGATATCACTAATCTAACCAATGCTGTTGTTGTGTTCATTATTTTGCTATTATTTATTTTGATCAATTTCCTCTACTGTTTTCGTGTTGCCCATTTTAATTATTTTAACCATCATGATTGGTAGGTACGTTTATTGATTAAGAATTGTATATTGTAGTAAAAGTTGTTGGTTGCTTATCTTTCTGCGAAAAGCTACAATATTTATGTGCACACCATACTGTATGTACATAAGTATCTCGGTACAGTAAATCGAGTTTTACCGATTCATGTGCAGTAACCGAAAACATCAATAAAATACCTACATACACATCTAAACTTATAGGTATAGTCTGTTTCATTTAATCGAGAGCTTTTCAGTAAATTTTTTTAAGGGCTACAGTAAGCGAAACGACGACGTACTGTGATTGGATAAATCAGCTCAGCGAGGGCAAGAGGCTCAAATTCTTCTATTTTTAATGCACTAATCCGTCCGTATAAATTTAATTTAGGCAATTAATCAGTACTGGGACATACTACAGTAGTGCGCTAAATAAAAAGCTGTCGGCTGGAATCGAACCCAGGTTGCCTCGACGACAAGCAGACGTTTTACCACTGAGCTATGCGGGAGTTCGCGGCGTTTCTCAACATTTTAGTCTATTGTGTTTGAAGTGTCAACTTAGGATAAGCTGAATGCGCGATTTTATCTGCAAGTTGATTGATCTACTGGAAGACGAGAATAAATTATATGCCGCAAAAAATTTAATTGAAAAAAAGAAGGGTTTACTGTAGCCTCCGAAAACATTTACTGAAAAAGATTTAGGATAAATGAAAAAGATTATTAGTCTGTTTCATTTATCCGAGAGCTTTTTCGGTGAATTTTTTTGGAGGCACGAGTGCTCCTTCTTATTTACTGTACATAGGTCGTTCGTTCTCACTGTAGCTGCATAGCAAAGAAGGGTTTTAAAAATAAAAGTTTTCGCGGTATAATTTATTCTCGTCTAGCAATAGATCAGTCAACTTGCTTGCAGAGAAAAGTCGCGCAGTTTGGACACTTTAAACGCAATAGACCAATATCTTAAGAAGCGCCGCGTACTGCCGCGTAGCTGAGTAGTCTTGTAAAACGTCTGCTTGACGTCGAAGCAACCCGGGTTCGATTCCAACCGATAGCTTTTTATTTAGCGCCCGATTTTAATTTATGTAGACCGTCTTGTTTATTAAAAATAGAAGCATACCAGCCATAGGTGGCAGCACCAAAATTCAGGGGGGGAATGGAAAAATTTTCAAAGGTCAAAAATGGTCCTAAAAGTGGTCGTATGCATACGTGGGCAGCAAGAAAATTCTGGGGGGGGGGGGGTGCAAGATTTTTTTGAAGGTCGAAAAATGGCCTTAAAAATGGTGGTATGGCGATAAAAACACCATTTTTCGACGTTTCTCATCAAGCACTATCCATTGGCATCAAAAAATTGCGAAAAAAACGAAAAAATTTTCAAAAATTGAATTCTGGGGGGGGGGTATTTTGATTTCTGGGGGGGGGTATTTTGGTTTCTGGGGTGCATACCCCCCCAAACCCCCCCCACGCCCAGGTGTGGTCGTATGGCGAAAAAACACCATTTTTCGACGTTTCTCATCGAGCACTATCCAATGGCATCAAAAAATCGCTAAAAAAAGCAAAAAATTTTCAAAATTTGAATTCTGGGGGGTTTGATATCTGGGGGTATTTCAACTGCTCAGGGGTGCATACCCCCGAACCCCCCACGCCCATGTGTGATACCAGCTTATCGCCCTTACTCAGCTTATCTTTTGAATTTCAGTAAATGATTTTCTTACGCTTACTGTAGCGTTCAAAAAAATTTACTGAAAAAGCTCTCGAATAAATGAAACATTCTATAGGTACCTACCTACATATGTTATTCGAATTTAGTAGGTATCGGCTTACTTATGCATATATACTATCTACGTAATATGCGTGGGTATTGCTAGACTTACATACGTGCAGGTTGAATGGGTACAGTAGGTAGGTATTTATAATCTGTTTCACTTAAGTACAGTAGCCGACACAGATTGCGATTAAAGCATTGATCTGATAATTAATTATCGTAACCTCTCGGTTCACTGTCGATGAAAATTATTTATATGTATATATATGCATATGGCGGTGGGGCTGGGCGCAAATTGGTGTACCAGTGCAGCAGTACAAATGAGAAATTCGACTTTTGAATTGGTATACTAAATAAAATACAAACATAGTTAGGGACTGCAAGCCTGTAATTAAGCATATGTAAATAAGTGTAAGGTGCAGGTGAAGAATCCAAGCTTTAAGCTATAGTCTGTTTCATTTATTCCAGAGCTTTTTCAGTAAATTTTTTTAAAGGCTACAGTATGTATGTTTAACTAGGTGATTTACTGTAACTTGACTGAAAAGGGCGAGCGGTCGCCCTTCTTTCATTTTTAATACACTAAAGCGTCCATCTATAATATTAATTTCGAGTTGTGTGTAAGTGTGTGTGTGTCTGTGAGGCAAAAAAGTTTTTACTGGATAATTTTGTAAAATACTTATTTTTTCACTCAATGGGTATTCTCGGGCGCTAATTACAATTTTTCGATTAAAATGGCTCGATCGGACTCCTGAAACCCGGAAACTACGGATTTATGTAAAAGGTTTTGGTAGCTCTAGCCGCTTATGCAATTGCCGCAGGGTAAAATTTTAAAGCCACCCTAGATCAACTTTTTATGCGCTATCGACTGGTGTAAACCACTTTACACTATAGTGTAAACTGATGTGATGCCGTAAGAAAAACGTGATTTACAAATGTATTTTATCAAATAACTCAAATCGCAGCGGATAAATTTTTTTGAAGTTTTCACCAATTATTGGATATCTTATGACTGACATTACTGTAGAATTTGGAGAAAATCCACGGATTGGTTTCTGGAGATACGGGAGCCCAAAGGTACCCTATGCATAGCGAAAAATTTAGGTTTGTGTCTTTTTGCAGAAGTACAGATTGACTGTTGCTTCCAAAATTTGGCCCCAAGGGTTTCTGGGACCGCTGATTCCATATTCGCTACTTTAAATATACGATCTGGCATCATAAAACATGTATGAGACGGGCTGAAAGGAAATCACGTATGGGTACTTATAAACATGATTAATCACTGAAAAAGAGCTCGCACCAAGTCAAAATTTTTGACCTTGTAAACCAGCGCGCGTGAAATTTAATGCGAAGCAATCGAAAGCAGCAAGCATGCGGCTTTCGAAGAAGCAGCAAACATGCGGCTTTCGAAAATACAAATCCAAATGTTTTTGCTTCTAGCGGCTAATTTAATATGCAACTTTTTGCATTTGTTTACAATGAGGGCAAAGTTGAACATTGTACAAAGTTGAACCCGACGCTATAAGATAGGACGTGATACAACATACTCAATGCTATACAATAGGACTTGATGTAACATACCCCATGCTATACAATAGGACGTGATATAACATGCCCTATGCTATAAGATAGGACGTGATATAACATACCCAGTGTTACAGGATAGGACGTGATATAACATACCCTATGCTACAAGATAGGACGTGATATCCCATATCCAGTGCTATAACATATCCTGTGCTGTGAGATTGGTGTCCCAAAACATCAAAAATATGGTTTGCACCAAAAAAAATCTTTAAACATCCCAAAACATCAAAAAAACGGTTTTGACCAAAAAATTTTTTAAACACCCCAAAACATCAAAAATATGGTTTTGACCAAAAAAAAATTTTAAACCTCTAAAAACATCAAAAGTATGGTTTTGGACTAAAAAAGTTTTTTAATATCCCAAAACGTTAAAAATATGGTTATGATCAAACAAAATTTTTAAACATCCCAAACCATCTAATGGTATAATTTCCAGAACATCCCAGAACATCAAATATATGATTTAGGATAAAGAATTCTCAGAACCATTCTATAACGTCAGAAATATGGATTTAATCAAAGAAATGGTTGACAAAAGACAGTTTTAAAAAATTTAAAAAATACAATATGTTTTTACCAACAATTTTTTTAGAAATATCCTAAACACATCAAAAGTCCCGAAAAATAAAAAAATACAAGAGACATCTCAATCCCGTACAGCTATCAGGCCTAAGTTCAGCCAGGGCAACGCCGGGCAGCTCAGCTAGATATAAAAAATATAAAAACCGCTCGCCGATCCATTGCAGAGTCATTCAATTTTTTATACTAATTACTGGTTAAGATATTATATGTTTACAAACACTCTAGCAGATGGGGCAGCGAAGCGCCCCATTTTGCTAGTATAGACTTAATTCAAGCATCTAAACAGTGTTGGTGACATACTAAAGTAAGTGTGCTAAATAAAAATCTTGCAGCAGGAATCGAATCTGTCTGCTTCGACGACAATCAGACGCAGGCCCGTATCCAGGATTTTATTTCGGAGAGGGGGGGGCGAAAATTTTTGAGGCCAGATAACTCGATTACCATCAGGAGATAGGCGAAAATAAAGGCAGTTTTGAGCGTAGCTCAGCGAGCTCTATACGATGGTGAAGAAAAATTTCAAAAAAAATTCAAAAATTTTTCACTCAACTTCATATTGATGTACAGCAAATTTATCATTTAAACTGATTTCTCATCACTTAATCGACGAATTATTTCTTTTCTCTTGCCTTTGTACTTAATAATTGTGCTTTACAGAGAAAAACAATGCAGATAATGATTAATTCGGCACCAAGGGCCGAAAAAATTGACAAATTTTGCATGTCAAGTTCGAATTTGAGCGGTTTTGAGCGGGCTAGAAGACAAAAAACATATATAAACAATAAATACGGCGCCGGAAAAATTTTATGTTTTTTCATGTCAAACCTCAAATTTGGGCGGTTTTGAGTGAGCAGGCAAAAACTCTAGCTGAACAATGAATCCGGCGCACAGCGCTGGAAAAAATTGACATGCTATGTTTTACACGCACTTCGCCAATTTTTAATTTTTCCCTTTGGGGGACCTGGGAAAAACAAAAATGTTCTCCTATTTCGGGGGGCAGGCCCCCTGCCCCCTGGATACGGGCCTGATCAGACGTTCTACCACTATGCTAAGCGGACGTTTTCGACAATGTTTAAAATTCTAGTAGCGTATAATGGCCGATTTATGACAAGCTGTATGCGTGCATTCCATCCGCATATTGCATGATCTGCTGGAATACGAAAATAAATTATGCCGTGAGAAATTTTATTGAGAAACCCTTCCTTCCTATGTAGCTACATGGATTTTTGAATGACCTACAGTAAGAAGGGAAGATAGACTTACTGTCGTCTCGGAAAAGATTTGATGAAAAAGCTCTCGGATAAATGAAACAGACTATAAGCTTAAGCTAAGTACAGAGGAGGGACCGGCTTATAAGCCTACCCAGACCAAACTAAGACTAGAATAAGACTATGTTTAAAGTAGGTTAGGGATGAACTCCCAAAAATATCGTGTCCTATGCTAAGTATGTATACATGTATTTAATTAATTGTGGTGTAAAGTATCTACATATATCCATTTCGTATTTAGGTCGCTTATTGCTGTGGTGTAAAGCAGTAAAGTTATGCAATGAGGTGCTATTTACTGTAGCTTACTGCTTCTGCACAGCGGTGAATTGCAGTCATGTCAAGTTTCTAAAAACAGCTTTAAGTGCTGTACAAAACATAGGAAATCGGTATTCAATGCTGGTTCCTCTGTTCACACTGACTAAGCCAAAGAAGTTTAAGCACCTTACAAGATCACTATTGGATGAAATGAGCCAAAAATATGTATTACGTAGCAATGCTTTCTACATGCACCAGGTGCAGCCTTTAGACGCTCGTATGCAGCATGCGTGCTCAATTTTATACTATAGTCTATTCCATTCTAATAAGCATAATTGAAGAAGCCGTTTGTGCACTAAAAATCTATAACAGTGATAAGACTTTAGCAAAAAATGGGCTGTTTGGAATGGAACAGACTTTAGCAAATGCAGTAGAGCGTTGTTATGTTTTCAGATATTATTCCATTTTCATTTCTGTTTTTATACGCAAGTTTATGCCTTTAGGCAATAAAAAATTGTTATATATTTACGGTAGATGTCCGTGCGAATTCCGGTTCAATCCCGCACGTTCGCGCGAATAGCCAATGCCTGCTTAATAAGGGGTTTTCCTCCTATTTTGAAATTAAAGTTTTTTTTCGCGCCTATGCTTTATTGTCAAGAGCACTTGACAACATTGATTTCGGACGGAAGTTTTTAACTTACATTCAGCGCTTTCGAGCTGTAATTTGTAGACGGATTCTGTCAAGAACTTATCTTACTATACTCTTAAATTTTTTCTTCATAGCCGGGAATATGTGAGTAAGAATTTCATCGGTGAATGCTGATCTGAATCTTTAAATTATCTGATTACGAAGTGTAAATGAAACAAGAGACTGTGAATTGAAGTAGTCATCTGCGGGATTCTTGAAGATCTTACACATTTTTCATTTTTGTCAAAAACCCTGTTTCTACCGCGTTTAAAGTGATGATAAAAGGCGCGGAAATTTTTAAAAATTTTTAAAAACTTAAAACCAAATTTTTTAAAAATTTTTTTTGTTATATTTTTCATCACTCGAGTTAGACATTTCAATTTATATTTGAAGATTCAAATAGCGGAATGTAGAATCACATGACGATAATTTACATCGAACTTAGCATCTATACATCGACCTAAGCATCTAACATCGACCTAAGCCTCTTTACATCGACCTAAGCTGGCGGGAGCGACCTCGACCCAAGCAGCTTAAAACCATTTTAGATATAGGTACTAAGCCTAATCCTAAGCATAATATAAGCAGAAACTTGAATTTTGGATATTTTATCAAGTAAAATCGAAAAAAACATGCACAAATATGAAATTTTTTTAAATTCTCTAGAAATTCCAAACAGCTTTCCGCGCCTTTTTTCTTTTTCTTCTTCATCACCATGCTCCCTTTTGTATTTTCAGCCAATATTATCTAAGTGCTCCGTTTTGCATTTTGGTCCTAAAAATCCCTGGCAAAAATATTCGATTGGAAGGGAGGATATTTTGGAAAACAACGAAGTTAAAGATTTAAGTATTCTTTTGAACGAACATGGATTTTTCGCCGCACATTGCACATATAGTTAAAAGTGCATATTTTAGGATGTCATTGATTTTTCGAGAATTTAAGGCTAAAGATGCTGAACTGCTAGTTATGGCTTATAAAACGTATATCCGACCTTTACTAGAATATTGCACGGTTATTAGGTCACCACACAAAAAGCAAGACGTGAAAAGTATTGAGAGAGTTCAAAGATACTTTACTAGAAGGGTCTTAAATTTTCCCGACTTGAGCTATAGTGAACGATTAGATTTTCTTAAATCAGACTCACTTCAGTTACGTCGAGTCCGTCATGATCTATCGATGGCCTATAAAATTTACCATGGTCTTATAGACATAGATTTTAACGAGTTGTACACGATTTGTAATGGCATCACTCGATCAGTTAACTCGGTAAAGCTAAAAATACCTAAATCTTGCTTAAATTTGAAAATGTATTGTTTTGCAAATAGACTCCCTCCTCTTTGGAATAATTTGCCAGAAGAAGTTGTAAATGCCCCGAACTTTCCCTCCTTCAGCAGTCGTTTAGAGAAAATTAGTTTTACCTTAGACTATAAGTAAGTGCAAACCGCCTCTATAGTCCTTGCGCAGGTTATTGATATTATATTTAATTGCATTGACGACATTTTAGTGTATTTACTCTGATTCTTTCTTTTTTTAATTTGACCAAATTTGTATTGTTTTAATTCCGTCTCTGTCGCAATGAACTATTTCATTTTTCATTTCATTTCCGACGAATGTGTAAGTCCTTGGATGGAGCCATCATCTGCTTTTCTTTAAAATAAAGACTGAACTGAAGTAGGCAATCAGGAAGATTTTGAATCGCACGCAATAATATTCCAATTACTTAAAAAGAGAATCAAAAAGTTAATAGGTGCCTGCTGGCGAAGCCAATGCGCATAGCTCTAGAAGAAACTTTAAAATACGATGACATTGGGCGAAGGGGGAAACCCTCTGGGAAAAATTTTGAATTTTTCAGAATTGACGCTATGCGGTTGCGTAACGCTGTTCTACGACAATTCGTTGAGAATAAACCGAACGATTCGGCGCTTCGCGTCGATTTATTCTAGGTTTGGCTATTATTTTTAACTTAATAGCAACAAACAAATAACTATAAAGCGTTTATCGCCATGAGAAGATGTAGTACCTATTTGCAAACATTTATAGTTAATAGAAATTCAAAAGTATGGAAAAAATTCGTGCGCCTGTCAGATTGCGTTTTTAAAGCTGCTTAGCATAAGGAACGTGACAAGTCTACAAAATATTCGCACCTCATGCGTTTCAGGTATTTCCTCAGTCATTCTCGCATCGCTTCGCGCCAGTCTACCATGATTCGTACGATTTTATATAAATTTTAACGTTAAAATTCAATATT
This sequence comes from Mermis nigrescens, assembly GCA_036768485.1. Classification (NCBI taxonomy): domain Eukaryota; kingdom Metazoa; phylum Nematoda; class Enoplea; order Mermithida; family Mermithidae; genus Mermis; species Mermis nigrescens. Next base: position 378,951 of record JAVLUZ010000221.1, on the reverse strand, counting down.
TCATCGCTTAATTTTGTGAATTTTTTCGGGGCTCTGCCCCAAACCCTGTTGGGGGGCGCTTGAGCGCGTCACCTTAGACCCTCCCCTCAGCCCAAAAAAGAAATTTGCCGTTGCATTATCTGTAATCTAAAGTGCTACTCTAGTAGTAAAACTTGCAAAAGGTGCAGCATTAATTGTAGAAATTTTCCGAAAATTTTTTTTCACTGCATTTTAATTGTTGCAGGACGATGTGTATAGTACAAAAAAGGCATTGCTTCACGTCTATGACGCATTTTTATACGTTTTTATGGACTTTTAATATAAAAACATTTTCGGACCCCTGGCTAAAATCCTGGTTGCAGTAAAAGTCGAAAAAATTAGCGATTCGAGCGCATAATAAGCATTTTTCCGCAAAAAAAAACGTAACAAAGTTTCAAAAATATAAATTTAAATT
>JAVLUZ010000221.1:244042-378418 GCA_036768485.1 Mermis nigrescens | reverse complement strand
TTCTGGGTGTCAGAAAACCAGAAATTAGCTAAAATACACTACCAAAGATCGGAAACCCTGTTTTACCACACTAAAATCGCTACTGTGCTATATAATAGCACACAAGGAATTTACATGTACAAAATGTTGCAAAGACTTTTGGGATCATCTTTTTGTACATGTACAAACAGAACCTTGTGCAAAAAAACACTGGGTGGAAGTCAAAAATTAGTTGTACTTCAAAATCGCAGAATGTTTGGACTTCGGATGCCCATTACTCCAGTACGTTTGATCCGATTGTAGATCAAATTCTTTTCAGTGCCATCCAAGATCCAACATAACACTTGGCAGAATATTGCCGCAGCCGTTTTTACTTGCATATTTCTCGGAGCTACTATATTATTAGCTTTAGTCATGACATTTTCGTTTTAGAATGTTATGTAGGGAATTAAGAAAAAAAGTAGGAGATTCTATCATTCTTGCTTTACTTGATTTATCTCAGACAAAAGTTTTGCAAGTGTAAAGGTACGAATGTGCATAGAAAACTTCAGCATGTCGAAATTTTATCGTAAGTTTTGAAAATAAATCAGTAGTTTTTCGTTAGTTTCCTGATATTAATCGGGGGTCTGATTAGCAAAATAGCAGAAGAAGACCAAAACCTTGCGGTAAAAGCAAAAGGCATAATAAAGGTCAAAAACGGACAAAAGTAAAGTTTTTGCAAACGTGTTCGATCGACCATGGAACAGTAAAAAACATAATTTCAATTTTTTTTTGCGCCAATTTAGGTCAAACAATTTCTTTCCAACCCTTCGGACTAGGCGAACCTCCAGGACCAACTGTCTTGTGCATCTATGGTCAGATGGCACAGCTCAAAATATGTAAGCTACGATAATCTAGTTAGAAGATGAATGCTAGCTGGTTTCATTCAGATATCACTGTCTGTGCCTGGTACAACCACGTTGTAGCTACTGCCGTAGTTGTATCATTCCTAACTGCCCTAAATTACGCATAGCCGATATCATGCTATTGTCTTTGACTGGCAACTTAAGTACAAGAAGCCTACCGGATACAAGGAACGGTTTGTACGTGCATCTCCTGCTTTGTTTCATTCGTTGCCTGGGCAATTTTCTGCGTGATTGGAGGAGTTTTGTACTACCGTCTGATCTTTACGTAAGTATATGCTTGTTTATAAGGATATTTCTGTTTACTTTTATTTAATTAATTTATTTAATAATATTTAATTAAGCCGTGATCTTAAAAAGGATTTTAAACTGTGTTAGGAGAGTTAGGGTGTTAAAATTTTGCAGATTCAGTTCATCATCAATGCATTTTTAGCCTAAAATCATCATGCATTTTTCGACGTCTTGCTTGAAACAATTATTATTTCTTTCATCGATATTATACTAGTGAAAATAAATTCAAATTAGTTGGATTTCTCAGATAGTAAACGCGCCGTAAAAGCATTGGAAAATTATATCTTAAAATTTATTACTTGTAAATGTCCGAAAAAATCGTTTCAAAAAGCTTGTTTTGCGGACTAATTAGGGTATTGTCCAAAACTTCCTCAAGATTTAGAAATTAAACCAGATCTTGGTATAAGCCCCAAATCATTTTATGCCTCACTGCACTACAAACCCAAAATATGCGATTCGTTTGGTTGATGCCTCTGGTCCAAGCATGTTTTTTTGTAAGGAGACAATGCTTTTGAGATTCGTACCGAGAATTAGGGAATCATCTTTGTACAACGTACAATGACTTTCTCGGGGCGAAGTGATAGTCATTTTAAGATTTCTTTATGTTTTCATGGTACGCAACAAATATCGTAATTGCGATCCATTAATCTCCAGCGAATGCATTAAACACTCCGAAAATCGATCCTTACAGTTTCAGACATTTTTGTATAGATTCGTACATCTTTTGCAAACATATATTGTGCAGGAAATAATAATTATTTGACAAAGTGTTGTTTTTTTGTCGTTTGGAGATTCGTTTTCCTGAAAGGGGGGACAAAAACTAAACCCCTAATTCTAATTGCTGGCCGTTTTCCAGAGTAGGCACATTGTAAGCAACAAATAAATATGCTATTCGTTAAAAATTGAAATCAAAATTTCTTCGTATTTTCGTGCATTGTTGCCAAAAATTGAAATGTATGTGATTATCGATTGACGAAAATGTCCTCCATCCTACTTCTCAAAAATGAATCCCACCTAAGTGAGCGTGGGGGGTGTTCGAGGGATATGCGCAGGCACGTGGCTCGGGGGGGATGGACCCCCCAAAATTCGAGAAAATGGGGCTTTTTAAACGTTATTTTGTGCTATTTTTGGCCTTTTTGTACTTAGTCCCCCCAAAATTTATGTTGGTCCCCCCAAAATCGGTGCTGCCCCCCAAAATAGGACGGCCAGCTACCTGCCTGGATATGCGCACCCCTTCCAGAAGGCCAAATACCCCTTCCCCAGAAACCAAAATACCCCCTCCAGAATTCAATTTTTTAAATTTTTTTGTTTTTCGCAATTTTCGATGCTAATGGATAGTGCTCGATGAGAAATCCTTAAACATGGTGTTTTTTCGCCATACCACAACTTTTTAAGACCTTTTTTTACCTTTGAAAAATCTTGCACCCTCCAGAATTTTGGTGCTGCCCACCTATGATCCCACCCCGCGGAAATGATCGATCCTATTTATCTACAGTTGGCCGTACAAGTGTTCCGTTGACAATATTTATACGCAGGAAAACTTTTTTACAATCCGCCAATTGGTTGGATTTTTCGCCGTCTATCTTTGCTCTACTTTTACATAATTATGATTTTACAAGCTATTTTGTATATTTATGAGATTCGCGCCGGCCGGCGAATAAATGATAGTGGGTCATATTAGAAGGACCAAGGTAGAGGAAGCGACGAATCTATCCGGTAGTATCTTATACATGCTTCAAAGTATGTTTTCCAATGGAGTTGAATGCAATGGGTACTTAATACTTTACGGAAAAAACTCCCACATGAGTGTGGGGGGTTTAGACCCCAGAATCCTGTAGACCCCAAATCGATATAACCCAGAATTGAATTTTCGGCATGTTTATGAGAATTTTTTGTCGATTTTACACCACCCAGACCCCCCAGAATTGGGCTGCTGTCCATGTGTGTACACATTGAGTATCTAGTACAAAAAAAACAAAGATAATTATATTTATCACAACAGCCTGACAGTTGAGTTTACGCGAAAATGCTTTATTCAGGTCAAAAATGTTAAAAAAACATGATTTTACGTTCTCATAAATCTTTTTTGAACAGGTGAAGACGCGAGATCAGTAGCATGGAGGGGCAAAAAATTATTAAGAGGACATGTCTAACGAATGAAAACCTATATAATTTTGGATGATAGTTTTGCAACTTTGTACTGGTCGCCAAACGTGGACGTGGGGAGGGTTTGAGGGTATGCACCCCCAGAACTTCGATTAGCCCTCCTAGAAACCAAAACATCTCCCAGAATTCAATTTTTGAATTTTTTTTTATTTTTTCGCAATTTTTTGATGCCGATGGATAGTGCTCGATGAAAAACGTTGAGAAATGGTGTTTTTCGCCATACCATTATTTTTGAGACCAGTTTTTGACCTTTGCATCCCCCCAGTATTTCGGTGCTGCCCACCTATGCTGGTCGACGCACTAACTGACTTCCAGTCTTTATCAAATTTGATGGCAATCTCCAGCTTATTTGTGCGACGTTTCTAAGAATTGTTAAATATAAAACAAATTACCGGCGCATTTAGGATTTTTATTAAAGGAATAGGGTTTTAGAGATAATTACCGTCTGTCTCAAATATTTTTTGAATTCCTTCTGAACCCTTAAACATCAGTAAACCTGCAAGATATAACTAGGTTTGGACAAGTTAAGGACCTTTTGAACAATTTCCCTGCCACCGTTTTTGAGAGACGAAATAAAGATACAGTGATTAAATTTTAGATACGAATGTAAACAACTTTTATTGACTTCTGCACAAAAAATAAGCTAGTTGTAAGTAAAGCTAGTCGTTCGTAAACTTTCGTTACTGCAGCTATTATGGATCGGCTAAAAAACGGTGGCGGGAAAAGTTAAGTATAACAGTATTCGCAGGGATTTCTGGCTACTTTGCTGAAAATTCTCAAGTTTCAGTCTATCAGTATTCTCACTATTTATTTCAATATTTCGCAACGAAGATGTAGCGAGCATCATAAGAGTTTTCAGAAGAAGTTAAAGAAGAAGTAAAAACTCATTAGGTAATTCTTCTTTAATTATAATGGGCACAGTTTTTTTGGAGCCTTTGCATGTCGATAAGCTGAACATTTTAGATTTGTCTTCCTGATGATCCACAGACCAGTCATCATGATGACATGATTCCTAAGATCAGCTGCATATCATAATTGTGATCTTCAATTTATGATTACGAGCACACGTGGGCATGGGGTCTGGAAGCCCAGAATCTGAAAAATACTGAATTTTTGGTGCTCTTTTTGATTTTATTCAATTGGAACCCCAAGACTTAGGTTGCTCCCCACGTACTGTTACGACAAAGCATGACCGTGGGGGTGTAAGGGAAGTTCAGAATTCTTAGAATCAGAAGTCAGAACCCTTCACAGATCTCAATAATTAAATTTCTGGAAATTTTTTCCCGTATTTTCGCGACATTCAGATGCTAATGGATAACTCCTAATGATCAACGTCAAAAATGATGAACTTTCCCCTAAAACCAATTTTTCGATCCTTTCTTTTTCAACCTTCGAGAAATCACTGACAGTCCTCCCAAAAATTCGAATTCTGCCTAATGTAGTGGTACCACGACCGATTATAACAACACGTTTCATTGAAAGTTATAAAGCCTTTGTCTACGCATCTTATATGGCTGAAACGTCTTTTTCTATTCTTCTGCTGATGGCTTAAGGTCAATAAAAGACAATAGAAGATTTGGTACGGAACGGAAATTGGCCGTCGTCCCTGAATATCAGAAACAATTAATAAATCGGTCTGGAAAAACGGAAATTATTGCAACTGGTTTAAAGAAACAAAATATAAAATCAGCCCGTTCTATGAGTAGTGGCAAATCTGCTTTTGTTGCATCCCATGAATCGGTCGCAACAAATTCGCGAAGCCTTGCTGCACACGAGAGCAAGGCAGAAGCTAAAACAAGGACCTAAACGACCTAGGGCGCTTAATCAAAATGGCAAAAGTGGAACTGATAAATCAACAATTAGATCAGACAAATCATCAATGAAATAGTAATTTCAATAGATATATTTCTAGTACATCATTTTACGTTATTGATGCTACCATGCTATACAAATAAGTTTAGATAAATTCGTCGTACTAATAGTATTTACGTCACGTATTGTCGGTAATTTTTCATTTCTTTACGTTGTATGATACTCGTACTTCTAAGATGAGTAAAAGGACTTCAATCCTATTTCGCCTCACTAGGACAATCATTTCGAATTGAACATGGAGTAAGTAAGCCAAAAAGAAGAGGTTACGCAACGAAATTGCTACAAATAACTTATCAAATTAATAATAAAACTGAAAAATGATTTGCTAAGAATCCTAAGTTCAGGCTACGAAAAGAGTGAATTTAGATGTTACTAAACACGCCGTTAACCGTAACAACAAGAAGCTGGCAGCTTTCCATACCATGATTGACATAGTTTAGCAACAATGAAAACATTTAAACGATTCTACGCCTTAAGGTAACCGTACTGTATATTAAAAATAAAATGCAAAAAAGAGGAAAGAAAGAAGCCTATCAAAAAATATTTGCGCGATTTCCTACACATAGCATAAATGCGAGGAGAAAATGTGGCAATCAACTATAGAGCATCATTAGTACGAAAGCTGTCGCGCAGGCAAAAACCAGAAGAAAGAAAGGGCGAATCGACTCCAGCGTCGTGCGTCTACGTTCCGTCAGATCGCCTTTGACCCTCAGCGGCGCCATTGCTCGATTCCACGCATTCATCACGGCGTCCCGGGCGCCAATCAGGGTGCGGACCCTGAAGCCTGTATCGGTAGGGCGTCATCGGCCCAAAGATCAAGCAAGAAGCCAGTCGAAAGTTGCCGCTTCTTACAATAAGCCAAATATTCGGTTTAGCGCCAAATGCTTCGGCCAGATCATCGGCATATTCCAGCCCGTCGACAGGCGCTGAATTATACGGCGTCGTATTTCCGTAGCGGCGTCGTATCGAGTCAATCTGCTCGTCGGTCAGACGAACCATGTCATCTGGGAGCTTCACACGCTTTGAAAGAACCTCGCAGTAGAATCTCGCCTTAGAAGTTATATTCGTAAAATTAGTCAACGAGACGAGAGATCAACAGTCGGTGCTTTTGCTTTTGACTCTTGAGTAGAATCTGAGAAATTCAGCAAATAACAGCACCTTTTTTAAACAAGATTCAAGTCATCGCAGAATAATTTATGACATTTTACATGCCTTTTTTCTTATATGTTCATCACAGCGAGTGCGAAATTTGTGCCACCCCTCGCAGCAACAACGGCACATACCTGGGAGGTGCGGTTTTTTAATCGATGGATAATTAAAAAATTCGAATCTCGTCTTTTTTTGTTTAGACTCAATACCGACTTAGCAATAAGTGTGTAAAGTGTAAACCGAAAAATCAAATAATTTGCGGAGGGCCAGTTTGTTTCTTTTAAATGTTGCCCCGAGTTGTAGATTACGAATCTGAACTTAAAATTTCTTTACGCTCAATAGTTGTTGCACAAAAATGTAAAGTATACGGGTTTTTTACTCTTTGCGTGTTTTCAGCTTATCTAACTCACTTTTGGTTTCTGTCCAGTCCAATTGGTTTTAAAATGTAGAGGGTTACAATAACTCATGGACCTTCTTTCTCTTTTAACGCAATATTTATTGATCTGTGCTCGTTTTAGTGTAAAGGCTTCGAGACGAAAAACAAAATTTGTTCAGCTACTCCGCTAAGTAGGCGGAACATGCTAAAGTATGCGCTTAAAATAAGTCTGATCTTAGCGTTACAGATCTTAGTTTATTTTGTTTCTATACACCCAATATTGCGTTATTAGCACAAGTGTAAAGTCTACACCACAAATTCAAATGATCAGTGGACCAAGGCCAATTTTTCGAAAATGTTTTCCCTGATTAGTAGGTTACGAATCTGGTCTTAAAATTTCTTTACACACATTAGTTGTTGCACAGGAGTGTAAAGTAGATGGTTTTTTACTGTTTTTCATGTGCAGAATCATATCTAACTAAATTCTATATTCTATGCAGTCTCGATTGATTTCAAAAGGTGGACAGTCATAAAAAAATCTAAGGGACTATTTTTTTATTTTTTTCAGAAAAAGTAATATTTTCAAATTTAGAGGCGGTTTATTGTTAAGAGTCTGGGACAAAAAATATTTTTTTCCTGCCATATTCTCTCCACTTAATAGACAGAACGTGGTAATTATCTTTAAAATGTGCCTCGTCCTAAGCGCTACACGCCAAAACTAATTTTGTTTCTTTACAATCAATATTGCGTTATTGGTGCAGCTGTAAACTTTGGCACTGAAAAAATTTTTTTCGCCTAGAGCGTCGTGGATGATGAATTTAGAAAAAATGTTCTCCGTAAGGTCAGAATAACGAATCTGACCTTCTAAACTTTCCTACAGTCAGTGTTTCTTGAGGTAAGAAGAGGTGAACTTTGAATAACACATCTATTTTCTAATGCCGATAGATAACTCCGTATTGCATATTGTTTGATCAGATTTTTATTATTTCAGACGTTTTTGACTCTTCTTTTAATAAATAATTATTTTTAGATGCTCATAAATGCACTATTCTTAAACTTCAGTAGAATGATGAATATTTTTCAAAATAGTATAATCAAGCTAAAATCTTCGCTGCGAGACTCAGTTAACGTGCATTATGTTGATAGACAGGCACCTAATCATATGTTTCTATATGTCGCCATGTTAAAAAACCTGCAGCGTAATAAGTATAAGGATGTTGTTTGAAAGTAGGGAAATGAATTCAAATTTTTTATCTATTGTCCACAATACAGCGAAAATGCATGAGTGACTAAGTATTAAAATCCGCCGATATGACTGAGTTCGTGCAAGTAGCTGACGTATCCGTTCTCGCATGTGGATTTAAGAAAGAATAATGGGTTCAAATCTTCTGAACACTAACTTTTTTCATTTTTTAATTCTTTTGGCAAAACCATGAACTTCATTTGACTTATTCATCGAGTTAGAATGAGTAATCTGCTGGCTTTTTCATTTATCGCTTTGTAAAACTCCAAATTTATGTTTACTGTTTTATTTTAGGGTCAGCATTTTATCATAGGTAGCGCGTTGGCGCGTTTACCTATAATATACGTGGGTATCCCCAACACCTGTGCACCCCATACGCTGGCTATAACAGGATACACCTGGGAGGTGCGGTATTTTTCTAAGAGAAAGATAATAAAAAAATTCACTGCCTGTTTTTTTTGTTGTTCTTTACACTTCAAAACTGACTGTGCAAAGTAGGTGAAAAGTTTTTTGGCGTAACGTTATAACATATAGCGAATTTTCAGGGTTTTTTACCGGACAACTCAGTGATTGACTCTATAAACAATTTAATGGCATAGATTTGTAGAAGAAAGAATTCTGCAGATGGATCTTATTTTAATTTTGAATTTCGCCTTAGTTTCTCGAATAGGAGTGTAAAGAGTGCGAAAATCTGGGGGTGTAAAGACACATTTTGGTCGAGTTTTCGACTTGTTTATGTCTGCCAACAAGTCCGGTTATGAGTTTTAGGAAATGTTTTCTGACAGATATGTACTACGGATCATAGGGCTATCTTGAAGCGCACCAGCAAACTTTTCTACAATCAATACGCAGTTAGAACTAGGGGTTTAAACTTTACACTCTAAGTGCATCAGTAAAAAAAAGATTTTGTCCAAGATTTCTCTGCCGACTTTTTTGGTTATGAGTTGAGATGAATTGAATAAAACCAGAATTAAAGTAACGTCTAAGGGCTACACGTTTAAGCAAGTAGCGTTCAAAAAACATAATATTAGAGTTGTTTATGGGGTGTAAAGGTCGGAATCTGAGGTGTAAAATGGGCGAAAAAAGAGGTTTTTTCGTATTTGATTGATATATCATATCAAATATTTTGTGGAACATAAGTTTGACACTTACAAACGTACTACAATCAAAGGGCTACAAACTGGCCCGAACCGAATTTATTAACACTCAATGGGGCGTTAGGTTCAGATTTTTAATGTTTACAATGTGGTGGACCGTGGAAAATACGTGTTTGTCCATGTTTTTGTTCGCCACTTTCTCTATTCAGAAGTCGGGCGAGGTCGAATAGGATGGAAATAAAGTACTTTCAAGGGGTACGCGTCACAGCGAATGGCGTTTGTTCCCATCAATATTTAACTTTTGCGGGAGGTGTAAAGTCAAAAAAATGGAGGAGTTGAACGTGTTTCTGTCTTGTTTTTTTCTGCCAAGTTCTGCCTTATGAGTCTGGACATAATCTCAAGTCTAAAATTGAACCAGAAACCAAATATGATACGCCAATTGTTTGCACTCAATAGTGGTATAAAGTAGTTTACATCTGATATTTATTTGTCATCGGACCATTGTGGAGACTTAATTTTTTCATAAATATTGATCGTAATATCAGAGGTAATATCAGAATTACGAATCGAATAAAATAAATTTTCTTTACACTCTGTGGTTGTGTAAAGTTTGCACTGCATAATAACTTTAGTTTTAGAGCCTTGCAGAAGCTTGATTTTTTTCTAAAGTCTTAAAATGTATTAGGAATCAAATGTGAAATGCCAGTTGAGCGCGTTTGCTTACACTCAACAGTGGTGTAAAGTAGTTTACAACTGATGTTTGTTTTTCTCAGGTTATTGTGGTGACTCAATTTTTTCATAAATCTTAATCGTAATATCAAAGTAATATTAGAATTACGAATCCGACTAGAATCTTCTTTACACTACGTAGTTTTTGTAAAGTTTACACTGCATATTAACTTTAGTTCTAAAGCCTTGCGGAAGCTTAATTTTTTTCGAAATGTTCTACGTAATATCAGAATTGGGAATCTGACTGTTACTTTTCTCTACACCTAGTAGTTGTGTTAAGTTTGCACTAATCAATCGTCCCCTGCTTTGCTTGCTATAATGCTCATAACAAAATAAAACAACTTTAAATACAATACCACCTAGTTTTCTATCAATCAGGATACGAAGCTAGTCAGCGTTGCTAATTGCCAGCAAATATAAAAAGTAAACATTGTAGATTTCATTTATACACTCTCATCTGAAACTTTGAAAATTATTTAAAACAGACACTTTTTTAGAGGCCGCAGAATATACTTCGATTTTTTGCGTTGCTTAGAGAAAGTGTGATTTTTAGCAGATTTTGCGACTTTAGGTAGATTTTTCCTAGTCCCCTCCTTTTACATCCTTAATAATCCACAATTCCAAGTATATTCCTCTTTTTTGTTCCATCGGAGCATTTTACTTTGCTAGTATCTAAATATCTTACTGGTTAAACATTTTTCTCAGCAACAAACAGAATTGTGATGCGACAGCCACCGTACAAAGCTTTTCAAATTATGTTAATATTTGTTTAAGCAGATTCAATAAAAATTGTATATTTTTTAAATAATCAAAAAATTGATAAACAGCTTGATCTATTATAAATAATTTTTAAATATGATGATGCGTATGTATGTGATCTATGATTACGTGTTGAATGAAACATTGTTTTGATTGAAATTTTTTGGCATTGTGCCATATTGGGCATACGTCTAGAAGATTAAGGAATAAGAGAGCATCCAGTTTTTTTAATCAGGAATTGGATGAATTAGTATTCGACTCAAATTGGTCAATTTTACGTATTATCGCTATGTTGTCCATTATTGAGATCGTCACTTGAGAAAGTAAAACTTTTTCATTATTTTGCAAATCAGTATTGTAACCAAGGAAAGTTTTGTAAGACATCTAGTTCCAAAAGCAAACAAATATTTTCTAGAGAAAATAAAGCAAAATTATGGCCATCGAAAAGGGAAATCAAAACTTTCAGCAGAATGTTTGGATGTGATCAGAATCTTCTGAAGGTTGTTCTTAAGCTATTTCAGCATTTAAAATAATTCCTTAGACTATTTGAAATCAATTAAGCTTTTCGGCTGACTAAACCCTAGACTAGAATGGTTATTGCTGTAAGTGAAACTGTGGTCCTAATCAGACATGCACTTTGGGAATTTGTAAGATATCCTTGTTAAAAGGTGAAATTTTCTGAGGAAGTTATGAAGGCAAAATTAAAATCGAAAATGGATGAAAATCACACTTCTCCACCAAAGTATTTGAGGTCGACTTGAAATACTATTTTAAGCACTGCGCTGATTTCGACGATATTTTCATTCAATGAAATTTATCCGCTGACCCAATAATTAATCTGACTTTTCTAGGCTGGTCATACCCAGAGATGCACAGCATGGCCGATGTGGGAGCGGTCAGAAATTGAGCTTCTGTGGGTCTAAATGTCCTTTAAAACTTGTATAAGCGCTAAAGTAGCGTTAAAACTGCGTTATTACACAGTTTTTAAGGCAACATTGAAGAAAAATTTTAATTTTTGTCCACTTTTTGTCTCACTTTACTTCAGTTCCTCGAGAAAATTTTCCATTTTTCGATTCTGAGGATCTAGACCGTACATGGGCAGCAGTCAAATTTTGGGGGTCAGATGGGGCAAAATTGCCAAAAATAGCACCACAAATTCAATTCTGGTGACCCCCAACCCCCCACGCCCATGTGTGGTCTGGATCCCCTCAACCTCCACAAGTGAATGTCCGGTTATGCTGTGAACATATGGTCTAAACTACTCGATAAAACCTTGCGTTCATATGCGGATCAATGGGTGATCGACAAGAGTCTGTTTCAAACAACTTCGGTCATAAATCTTAGGTAGCGCGTTAGCGCGTACCTATAATATACTTGGGTACCCCTAACACCTGTGCACCCCCCTACAGCTATAACGGGACACTTCTGGAAGGTGCGGTTTTTTTTAAAAGAAAGATAATAAAAAAATTCGCTGCCCGTGTTTTTTTGTTTTTCTTGAAACTCAAAACTGACTGTGTAAAGAAGGTGTAAAGTTTTTGTGTAACGTTATAACATAGGACAAATTTTGGGACCTTTTTACTGCGGCATGTGGACAACCGAGTATTGATGACTTGAAGAATTGAACAGCATAGGATAATAGAGGGATGAATTCTACAGATGGCACTTTTTTTGTTTTTTGAAATTCGCATTAGTTATCGAATGGCAGTGTAAAGAGTGCGAAAATCTGGGGGTGAAAAAGCACTTTTTGGTCGAGTTTTCAACCTGCTTATGTCCGATACTAACTCCGGTTATTAGTTTTTTAAAATGTTTTCTGACAGAAATGTAGAGCGGATCAAGGGTTACATTCTGCATATAAGCAAAGTCTTATATGCTCTATGGTGAGTTAGATCCTGGGGTTTAAAGTTTACACTCTAGTGGATGGTGTAAAAAAACGGATTTTAACTAAGATTTCTCTGCCAAATTTTCCCGCTTATGAGTCAGGGTGAATTGAATACAGCAGTAATAAAGTGCCTCTCAGGGGCTACACATCGCAGCAAACCGCATTTAAAAAACGCAATATTGAGTTATTCATGGGGTGTAAAGTTCGAAATCAGAGGTAAAAAATGGGCGAAAAAACACGTTTTTTCCGAATTTTGATTAATAAATCATACCAAATAATTTTTGCAAGAGAATTTTGGCACACAGGAATGTACTACGATTTAAAAGCTACAAATTGTACTAAACCGAATTTCTTTAAACTCAATGGGGAGTTCGGTACGGAATTTTAAAGTTTACAGTGTTCTAAATGATGGAAAATACGTTTTTGTTGCTTTTTTGTTCGCCACTTTCTCCGTCCAGAAGTCGGGATAAGTCCAATAGAATAAAAATAAAGTGCCTTATATCGGATGCATGTCAAAGCAAATTGTGTATACATTAATATTTAGCGAGTGTAATGTCAAAAACTTGGTGTTTAAAATGCGTTTTTGTCTTGTTTTTCTGCCTGCTTCTCCAATTATGAGTCAGGGACACGATTATCAAGTCTAGAAATGGACCAGGAACCAAATTTGATATGCCAGGGGCCAATTCATTTCCACTTGGAAATCCAAGTCCCAAATTCAAGTTTCCAAGACTTGGAATTTCCAAGTTTCCAAGTGCTCAAATAAAAGTTCCAAGTCATTAGCATTTTTCGACTTGGAAAAATGTCGTTTTTTCTCCAAGTCTCCAAGTCAATTTTCCAAGTTTCCAAGTGTCTGTCTTTTTGCTCTTTCCAAGCACTTGGAATTTCCAAGTCGGGCTCGGATAAAAATTTCCAAGTCTAATTAACATAAATCTGTTCAAAATACGCTGCGCGTGAGTTAAGGTACGATAAAAGCAATAAGGAGTGTCACACGCGCGTCTCGTGAAAACGCTGTTTTTGGTGGAATGTCATTGTGTTTGCAAACACTGCGCTAAAAATGTCGGGCCGAAAACCACCGAACGATAAAACGCGCGAAAAAAGTAGCGTTTATGGCAATTGAAGAAATAAGAGACGTAATTTTTGGGCATTTTCTGTAAAATTAACGAATAAAGACAAATAAGCGGCGTGCAAAGAAGTGCAAAGAGAAACGCTATCGCGAGTATTAACGAAATATTCAGAAAAATCGTGGAGTAAACTTCGTGATGAATGCTGGCAAGATCTGCGGAAAGCTACATTACGGAAGTTCTACAAGAATCATCAAAGTGGATCCGGTGTAGAGTCGTACTCAGAATTACGTAGAAACAAGCTGAAAACACAAAATACTCTACTATTTAGCCTCCTTGATTTGTTGGAAATTGCATGATTGTTGGATTTAAAAAAGTTGTTTCCAGAGATTCATCACAATAAATGAGAACAAAGGAGAACTCCATCTAATTTTTACTATGTAGTAGAAACATGTACATTTATGTACCTCACATTATATCTTGCGCGACGCCTGCATGTCACTGTTTTATGCCTATTCATGCACGATTATGCAAATGTTTTGCGCGTATGTACTGCAACTTAGCATTATAAGGCTGCATATTTGACAGAATCGTAAATTTTTTACTTATTTTGAGTAGCATTCTTTAAAATGACGGAACAGTCTTGCTTGACTCGTAGAACAATGTTTTCATTATAATTGTCGTAATTATTATTGTCGTGATTATTATTATTATTTTTATCATTATTATTATTGATATTATGAAATCTAAATAATGCAATTCAAAGAATTTTAATTTCTCGACTTTGCAATATTTGTACTATAGATTTTTAGAAAATTAGTCTTATTTAGAAATTGCTGATAAAGTTTTTCAAAGAGAAACTTATGCTGATCTAGTCAATTTTCTGCAACATGCAAGAGAGGACGAATTTGTTTTGCAGAGCGGCATCTAACACGATCTTGAGATGTGAAAAGCTCGGAAGTGAAATAATTCTAAATGTTTAGACCAATTTATAGGATTTTTTGTACGTTTATTTAAAGCAGGGGCGGATTTAAGGGGAGAAGGCAAAAATGTTTGGCTCTTTATGTAATTTGCGATGATTTTTGGCCATTAGTGATCATAATTTCTCAAATTTATCCTTTTTACTCATTGAAAAAATTATTACACTCGCGTAATAATTTATTTGTATTTTCAAATGTCACAGGTTCCGATAAATTCCGATAAATTTAAAAAACATAAAGATTTATTTATTAATATATAATAATAATTATTATTATTACTTTTATTATTATTTATTATTGTTATTATTATTATTATTATTATTATTATTATTATTATTATTATTATTATTTATTGATTTATGATTAGTCACTAACGCCAAATAATATGTATAAGACCGACTTAACGCGCTTGGAAAAATTTTTCCAACTGAAAATCGACTGGGAAAAATAATGCTATTTTCCAAGTAAATTTTCCAAGACTTGGAATCCAAGTCGAAAAATTCAGAAGCAAATGAACTCGACTCTTGGAAAAATGCCTTTTTGCTTGGGAAAAACACTTGGAGATTCCAAGTCTTGGAACTTGGAAAACCGAGCTGCAACTAAATCACAACTTGGAAAAAAGCCGGTTTTCCAAGACTAGGAACTTGGAACTTGGAATTTCAAGGACTTGGAAAATGACGGAGCAAATAAACTAGGACTTGGAAAATTTCACGTTTTTCCGAGACTTGGAACTTGGGACTTGGAATTCCAAGTGGAAATGAATTGGCCCCAGTCTGGCGCGTATGTTTACACTCTACAGTGTTGTACAGTGGTTTACACCTATTGTTAGATTGCCCATAGAACAAAATGGAGACTTAATTTTTTCATAAATATTAATCGTAATATCGGAACAATATCAAAATTACGAATCTGACCAAAATCTTCTTTACACTAGGTGTTTACATGAAGTTTACACTACAAATGTATTTATCTTCGTTTTTGAGCATTCCAGAAACCTAATTTTTCCTGGAGTCTAGAAATTTTTCAAAGAATCAAATGTGAGATGTCACGTAGGCGCGTTTGTTTACATCCAACAGTGATGTAAAGTAGTTTACACTCATTGTTTATTTGTCCTCAGACCATTGTAGACATGCAATTTTTTCATAAATGTTGATAATAATATCCGAGTAATATCAGATTTACAAATCGGAATAAAGTCCTCTTTACACTAGGCGGTTGTGTAAAGTTTACACTGCTAATTAATCTTCGTTCTAGAGCTTTGCGAAAACCTGAATATTTTGCCGAAATCTGAAAATTTACATGGAATCAAATAAGGGACGTCAGCTGGGCGCGTTTGTTTACACTCAACAGTGATGTAAAGTGGTTTATCTTCGTTCTAGAGCTTTGCAAAAACCTAAATTTTTTGCCGAAATCTGAAAATTTACATGGAATCAAATAAGGGACGTCAGCTGGGCGCGTTTGTTTACACTCAACAGTGATGTAAAGTGGTTTATCTTCGTTCTAGAGCTTTGCAAAAACCTAAATTTTTTGCCGAAATCTGAAAATTTACATGGAATCAAATAAGGGACGTCAGCTGGGCGCGTTTGTTTATACACTTCAACAGTGATGTAAAGTGGTTTACATCTGTGTCTATTTGTCCTTAAACCGTTATGGAGATGTAATTTTTTTATGAATGTTGATCGTAATATCCGAGTAATATCGAATTTACAAATCCGACTAAAATCTTCTTTACACTCGTTGCTAGTGTAAAGTTTACACTATATAATATGGTCCATTCTAAAGCCTCACGGTAACTTATTTTTTCTCTAAAGTCGTAAAATGTATATGGAAACAGATGTGATACGTCTGCTAAGGGCGCATGAAGAGTAGTGTAAAGTGATTAACACCTAATGTTAATTTGTTCTTAGAACATTATAGAGGTTTCATTTCTTAATAAATGCTGATCGTTATATCAGAGCAATATCGAAATTATTAATCCCACTAAAATTCTTTACACTCATGTGTAAAGTTTAAAATGTAAATTAAGTTTAGCTCTAGAAAGTTTTGGAAGCATATTTCTTTACAGGATGTTCTACGTAACATAAGAATTACTAATCAGAATGTTTGTTTCTTCTACAACTAGTAGCTTTGTAAAGTTTAAACCATTCAATTATTAGAAGAACCGCACAGTAAATGGAATCTAGTATTGTATTTCCAAATCTTGCTAATTAAAAGTAGGGTACTAGCAAAGAAAAATGCTCCGATGGAACAAAAAAGGGGAATATACTTGGGATTGTGAATTATCGAGGATGTAAAAGGAGGGGACTAGGAATCTCCCTATGTTATATGCCAAAAATCGCAAAATATGTTAAAAATCAGACTTTCTCTAAATAATGCAAAAAATCGAAGTATATTCTGCGGCCTTTGAAAAATGTAAAAGTTTAGTAAACAATTGTTGTAGACATGTGTAAAAGAGTATCTACATAAGGTCTGTTGTACGTCAGCTTCCGTGTTTCCTACTGCTTTGAACCAACAATATCATCGATTGTCTTGAATGCATCGATATGTACTATTTCATTCAATTCGCTTAGCTACTGCATTGCTAATGCGCTGCTTTTTTCAATCAATTTTTTGGTAATTTGAATATTGCTTGCACTTTGACACTTAGAATGGCTGTATCTGCTAAGTGACATTCTTAGTAATAATGAAATACGAACAACTTAATTATGATTTGTTAACAGCATTTCACTTTCAGTCACATTATTAAGCAACTCAAAGTTGAATGAAGTCTGCAAAAAGTTGCATTACGTAATATGCTTTTAAGATATTATGTCAATCAGAGAAAATTATTTTAAAATAATACGTTTTTTCAGAGACCGCAGAAGATACTTCGATTTTTTGCATTATTTAGAGAAAGTCTGATTTTTAACATATTTTGCGATTTTTGGCATATAACATAGGGAGATTCCTAGTCCCCTCCTTTTACATCCTCGATAATTCACAATCCCAAGTATATTCCCCTTTTTTGTTCCATCGGAGCATTTTTCTTTGCTAGTATTAAAACTATCCACGGCAATGAGCTGACAGATTGCGATTTAGCATTGATCTGATATACGAATATCGTAACCCTCGGCCTACTGTCGACGAAAATTCTTAGAATTTATGCACGAAGTTATGTGAAACAGACTATAGATCTGTGATTTCACACTGATAACCAAAATAGTTACGCGATAATTATTTACCTGAATCTCCGACGGAATTATTAGGGCCGAACGCGGTTGCAAATTACCGATAAAGCATAGCGTTGGATGCTTGCCCAGGTGTGGCGGATACATAAATTTGTACAAATCTAGATCAGCTTTTGTCCTTCACGTCTACTATATCAGCCTCTAGAAATGGAAATGCATTCTTGTATCCCGTGCACATAATTATGTCATCGATGTTATGAACGATGGATCCGCTTTGAAATTCTATCGCGTTGCCAGTCAAAAATTTCCCGGACTTCCTGGCTCTACTTTGATCTGTCCAGTCAATATTCGGACTTGCACTTCGTCGTTTATCTGAAAATGATTTTATTTGAAGCGCAAAAGTATATTTTAAGCAATGAATTTTTAATTCATTTTGACGGAATAAAAATTATTTTCAAGAATATTTCTTTTATCGCTAATGTTTAATTGAAACAGTCGGAATCGATAGGAGCAAAACAGCCTGAAAAATATGTATCTATGTCATGTCTTGAGATGAGAAGGCGGCCAAAGTCAGTTTATTCAACTTTTTCTGATGTTATATGTAGAATTCCCCGTAGCGATGTCCATATGCGCTACAGTAAGCTAAATTTACAAATGCATTGCTCATAGTCGCAGCTTTTGCATAAGAAATCAGTAGATTTGACACGAATAACAAATTAAAAGGTTGCTTACTCCAGCTTAAATGAAAAATCGCTGGGGCAATTCTACATAAGATCCGCTTTTTTAATAAGAATTTTGGTTAGCATTTAATCATCATTCTGAAAATTCTATTTTTTCAGACGCGAATTTCCTTTTTAATAGAAAAAAACATTTCGGAATATGGCCAAAGTGTAACTGAAGGCGTCTGAGCACAGAGTGTCTGGAAGCCTAATTTTTTTAAATTTATTAACATTAAAACTTCAAATGTTATTATTTAGCTGCATGTAAACAACGTTGTTCATACATCTGCAGCAAAAGATTAAAAATTCTGCGGATAAAAACAAAAAAATCACAGCCCAAGAATCGACAACAAAACTTTTTCCTCAAAACGCATCTGTCACTTTTGACGCAGGTCGACGATTAAGATGCATTTGCTTCTAGATCTCTTAAAACTAATGAGATAATTAAACTTAAATGCAAAGATGATAAACTGTAAGCACAAGTTTATTATTGAATTTCAAACAATAATAATTAACAATGACCTTTTTATAAAGAAATATAAAGAAAATAAAGAAGTTATAAAGAAAGTAAACAATCAAATTGTTCCATCGACCTCAAACAGTAATATCATATATGGGCAGCAAGAAAATTCTGGGGGTCTGTTTGAGTGAAATCACTAAAAATCGCCAAAAATGTTATTAAAAATAGAATTCTGGGGGTCGACAGTAATCTGCGGGGTGGAGGTTAACTTTAGAGGGTGCAAATTCCTTAATACCAACGTGTATTATAAACACGACTGTGGAAGTGTTTTTGTCTGTCTTTTTGTGGAAGATCATCATTTTGGAACTATTCACTTTTCTAAGCTCCAAAATCTTTGCACAGTAGCCTTATTACAAGTTATCTGAATAAACTTTAGATTGTGATTGTTAATGCATTGAAAATAATTGCGTTTTATTATTAGTTTACCGTAGGAATTATATTAAAGAAGCGACGTTTGGTCTTCAAACCAAACGCTGAATGCTCGAATCTTAAGTCCAGCAGAAATTCCGCTACAAAATTCATAAGTAATGGGCAAAGCTTGATAAGCCATTTCGTGAGCCGTCTACTTAAAATTAATATCCCATGGATAACCGAATAAAGATGAACGATTAATTATCCAGGTTCCGTTGGAAACTGACCAATAGACCTTAAAATTGAAAATAACGTAAAACAATGTCGCACATTAAAATACTAGCAAAGAAAAATGCTCCGATGGAACAAAAACGACGAATATTACTTGGGATTTGTTGATGTTAAGTACAGCAGCAAGAAGAAATAGTAATAGGTTGGGTGCATTAGAGAAGAATGCTTTTTTTTTTTCTGAGAGACAGGGGGGGGGGGGGGGCACGTGCGTGTGAGAGAGAGAGAAGGGAGGTGTGTGTGTGTGTGTGTGTGTGTGTGTGTGTGTGTGTGTGTGTGTATCTCCCTCCCTCCCCACACACACACACACACACACACACACACACACACACACACACACACACACACACACACACACACAGGCAGCCTCCTTCCTTCCTTCTTTCTCTCTCTTTCCTTCTTTCTTTCCTCTCATTAATTTTTGTAATTTTTTTTTTTGATCACTTCATTAACACATGTGTTGGACATGAACTTTCTTGATGCAGATATCCTAAAAATAGTAAGAACATCTCACCAGACTATAAGGCCAATGGCAGAAGGCATTATACCAAAGCCAGAAGCACATTGTAAAATAGTACCTACAAAAATTTTTCAAAAACTTTGAAAAAGTTAAATGAAACAGACTATAGGAAAAAAGGTTATCCATGCGCACAACTTACGCCAAAAGCCGCAAACGAGTTAAGATATCAGACCTTCTCTATGCAATCGCAAAATTGAAGTCTAATCTGCGGCGCTCTGAAAAAGTGTAACCTTCTTTTTAAATAATTTTCAATAAGCCAAGACAGTAGAGTGTATAGGGAAACAATCTGCAATGATCATGTTTTATAAATTGCTTGTAAGTTGCAACGCTGACTTTTGTACTCGCAATTGATAGAAAAATAACTGCAAACGTAGATGATGGTTTGATATTTGTTATAATGAGCGGCAGTATCAAGCAGCCCTGTCAACATCAGTTGGCCAAGAGACACACAGTTGAAGCGGGCAAACAAGTGCAACACAAGATGTAGCCTGTTTCACGTAAACTTATGCATTTACCTACTGCTTTAGAACCGACAATTTGTTTGGATAGTCTTCAACAGGCACGCAGCGCGGGTGGGACTGGGGGGTCGGACATCCCCCGACATGTCAGAAAAAAAAACGGAAAGATAGGACTTCTTATACACTTTATTTAGAGCTATTTTATGGCTTAGAACCTACCCCCCTCCAAATTGGAAGTTGGTCCCCCGAAAGAGAGGCCAGTTGCAAGTGTGGCCCTCTGATGCATCGATGCTCTCATTTCATACAGCACTGGCTGGCAAAGTCGCCCCTAGTGTACTCCATTTACTTTCCGTAAGCATATCCGCGTGGCTTACTCGCTACTTTTCAATCTGATTTTTCGGTCTCAATAATTTAATTCAATTGGCGGCCTGAGGGCCCCAGAATATACCTCGATTTTTTGCGTTGCTTAGAGAAAGTCTTGATATTTAACACATTTTGCGACTTTAGGCATGTGCATAGGTAGCTTTCTCCTAGTCCCATCCTTTTACATCCTTAGTAATCCACAATCCCAAGTGTGTTCGTCTTTTTTGTTCCATCGGGGCATTTTTCTTTTGCTAGTATGATTTTATCCAATCGAGATTTTCGATATTTGAGAATTTTGTCATTTCGCTGACTCCAGTATTCGTGTACAAAACAGATTTACTAGAGATTCGATTTAGGTACTGCTCATTTAATTTTACAGGTTAAAGGATTGAGTCATGCGTCAATATTGAGAAAAGACAAAATTTGTATCACCTTTAATATACATACATATTGTGATTATTGCATTGATCTGGGCCTAATTTATTGGGGGAATAAACCAGGCTTATGACCATACATGGGCAGCGACCGGGGATCCGGGTGTTGTAAAACTGGCAAAAATCCTAAAAACATGCTAAAATTGAATTCTGAGGGTCTACCGATTTTTGGGGGTCTACTGTATTCTAGGGTGCACGATCCTCGAACCCCCACGCTCCATGTGTGCTTAAGACTGGCTTCAGCCGGACTTGAATCTTGCAATTGTTTTTCTTTAACATCTTGAAAGTAAGTCAAGCTTGAGCCAGACTTAAGTCTGCATCATTAATCGAAACTTTTATCGAGTAAATAAGCCAGCTTTGGAGTGGCCGCGCATTTATAACATACCTACTCGTATGTGCATGAATATTGTACACATGATATGTAAGTACATACATATGTGCATACATGCACGTATGTGTGTATGTATATACGCTCGGCTATAGTATTCAATTTTTCTCAGTCACGTCATTCTTCATTTTAATCTATCTGATCATCATGATAATTCTAGAAAGGATGTTGGTTTCAAAAAATTTTAAACCGTACCTTTTGGGCTTAAAGCTGATGGCCACACGTCAAAACCACTTTTTTGACGTTTTGAACAATAATTCTTCTTCGATGAAACAAAACAGAAGAAAATCTCCAAAAAATTTGACTAATTGAACAAAATATATGTAGTCAAAAATGAGCACATGGCTCGAAACGCCGAAAAATTGGCACTTTTGAGCTGAAAGATTCTTAAAAGCGTAAACAGCATATTATCTATGATTTTGTGAAAATAAAAATCATGTGGATTCGGCTCGGCAGCATTTGGTGGGGGTACAGCAGCCATTCTGGAAGTCAAATGAATACCCTCTGAATCGCCCCAGCCCCAGAACTAGTGTGGGCAAAAGTCCATCTAAGAATCTAGCAAGGACTATAGTCCGACTAAGTCCTTTAGTCTCTTGGACTATGGTACTAGTTTTTTTTAGCCCGTTAGTCCGTAAAAGGACTAGTTCTTTTGGCGGACTAAGTCCGGTTGACCTACCGGAAAAAAATCTAACTTCTTCCACGTTGCGCTACTCCGACATTCGACGTGCGCTTTGCAAGTCTCCTTCTCTTTGGGAAGTGTTGTTTGCGTTTAACGCCAATGTTCACGTTGGTTTTTCTTTATTGTCTGACTTTCAAACTGTGCTCAAAGAGATATGTTTTATTTGTTCAGTGAGGCGAAAAACAGGTGAGTTGTCAACTATACAACAGCTAATTAGTTGTCAACTCAACAACAGCTATGGTTAAATTCACATTATCAATGTTTTTTAATAAAAGTATTGTCTCCAATGTCCACTCGTCACTTTTTTGTGAGAACCTCAGAACATAATTGGCTGTATACAACATAAAGAGTTTCATATTTTCATAACGTTTTTGTCTATGGGAAAAGTAAAAAGGCCTATTTCTCTGCTGTCTAGACTTGCATCCACAATTTTGGCCATTCCCGCAACTCGGCACCACGTGAACGTTGGTTCAGTTGTGCAAGTGTAATTTTAGATAAACCGTCACAATTTAAGCGATGAGCGTATTGAAATAAAAGCTTTTTAAAGTTTAGGTCTGAAATGTTTGGCCAGTAATATTTGATATTTTTTACTTGAATCTGAGTAAGCTTGTTAAAAAAATTTATTTATAGTAGCACCTATAACATATATGTATGCATGGTATGTATTCATTGATTGTAAAGTTCTTTTCATTGACTATTGAATCAGATCTGAACAGAAAAGCACTACGAAAGTGAATACCACCATGTAGTTAGGTACCAGCATTGTTCTCGATTTTCTAAGGAAAAGCCTGTTCAGTGTCTGCTATATTTTCCCTGCATAAATGATATTGTTTTTTTATCTATGACTTAGTCCGAAACTTGGTCCTTTTTTAAGGACTATGGTTTGACTGTAGTCCTGATCCGAAGCAGTCCGGACTGAAACCTGGACTATAGTCCGAAAGTCCTTTTTTGCAGACTTCCGCCAACGCTACCCAGAAATCGCATGATAACGAGTATGCTTTTTGTGACAATTCCTAATTTTGACGCCTCGATCTCAACGAGATTTTTCTCGGTGGTTAACGTTATTTAGTTTTATTTTATTTATTTAGTCTACATATTTATGACTGCACTAGGGC
Source organism: Mermis nigrescens (assembly GCA_036768485.1). Lineage (NCBI taxonomy): Eukaryota > Metazoa > Nematoda > Enoplea > Mermithida > Mermithidae > Mermis > Mermis nigrescens. Next base: position 354,933 of record JAVLUZ010000221.1, on the reverse strand, counting down.
AGTCATAACTTTTAAATCGAAACGCACATAGTCCTGCAAATGAGTTAAGCTGGGCTTTTCCTACTGAGCCAGGCTCAAACCACACTTTACAGCAGCCGATAAGCCAGGCCAGTGGCGGATGCAAGATTTTCTATTTGGGGGAAGCCCAAATTTTCCTAATAGTGTCAAAAATTTTTTAAAAATCCGCCCATTATGTTATAGAGTACCTAGCGGTATTTACTGTCTTTTGATAGACTGGATCATCTGTGACCCAGAAAAAATTTAAAAACTTACGGAAATTTTCTGCAAAGACCGCGCAAAATTAGAGCAAAAATCGGTACTTATCCAGGGTGGCCGTCCGTCCAGCCCGGCCGCCCGCCCGGGGTGGCCGTCCATCGAGCCTAGCCGTCCGTCCAGGGTGGCCGTCTTCCAATTTGTTACATTTTTTTCAGGGTGATCGTCCGTCCTTTTTGGCCGCCTGTATGGCGTGGCCGCCTGTCCAGTTTGGCCACCCCAATCGGCTACTGGCCTAACCACTCCATCACTTCCTCCGACCGTGCCAATTCATCGACTGTACCGATTCTCCTTCTAAAACAAAACAGATCACTTTTAGATATTGCCTAAAAACCCGTTTCTTCGACCGTCTCAATTCTCCGACTTGTTGTATAATAATCGCGTTTGTGAAAGATAGCTTAAGGGTGGTTTATAGAATTATTTTACTGAATATCATAAAGGAACAGGACTTATTTAATGTATGAATTTTACGCTACTATTCTGGCTTACCCAAGCAGTTTTTGCTTAGCCATTTAGTTAAGTTGTTAGTGACATTTTCTGACTACTTAACTACTCTGAAGCAGTCAAAGCTTATTGTGAATAGTTGTAACCACACGTGGGCAGGGGAGGTAGGTCTGGGGGTATGCAACCCCAGAAGACTGATACTCCCAAAGACCAAATTACCTCCACCCCAGAATTCAATTTTTGAAAATTTTTTCGTTTTTGTTCCGGAATTTTTTGATGCCAATGGATAGTGCTCGATAAGAAACTCTTGAAAAATGGTGTTTTTCCGCCATATTACCATTTTTAAGACCATTTTTTAATCTTTGAAAATCATGCTCCCTAGGATTTCGTGTGCTGCCCAATCTATAGCTGTAACATATTTTGCCACCCCAACATCATTCAGGGTTCAGGCAACCACCTCACAACAAAATTAGAATATTAATTAAAACCGAAAATATGCTTTTTGCTGACGGCATCATCCTGCGCACACAATTTGCTTGACAAGAGCGTGACTAAATAAAAAGACGACGCAAAAAGATTCTACTTTCTTGTGCGCAGATGCATATCTTTTCGGTGCATTTTGTGCAAACGCCAGTACAAAGTACTTGTTTGAGTGATATTCAAATATACAATTGTCGCAATATATAAGATTTAAAATAGAAACTAATTGTAGCATAGATGCGGCACGGCCACTCTGGAACAGGCATAATTAAGCCATATTTCACTGTGGACGGCCATCCTGATGGACGGCCAGGCTGGATGGGAAGCCACCATACCTGAGCGTGGGGGGCCAATAAATAGTGCTCGATGAGGAACGTTGAAAAATGATGTGTTTTCGCCATACCACAACTTTGCAGGTTATTTTTTGACCTTTGAAATGATCTTGCAACCCCCCACGAACTTCGGTGCCGCCCACCTATGACGGCCACTCCTGGAAAATTCACGCCCCAATTTGGCACTCATACAGCATGAGACGGCCACCCTGGATGGACGGTCAGGCTGAACGGACGGCCAACCTGGACGGACGGCTACCATATATGGGCGGCGACCAAAGTTCTGGGAGTGCAAGATTTTTCAAAGGTCAAAAACGGCCTTAAAATAGGTATGGCGAAATAACACCATTTTACAACGTTTTTCATCAAGCACTCACTCGTCCATTGGCATCAAAAAATTGCGAAAAAACAAAAAAAATTTCAAAAATTGAATTCTGGGGGCATTTTGTTTTCTGGGAGGCGGTATTTCGCTTCTGAGGGGTGCATACCCCCAAAACCCCCCTACGCCCAGGTGGCCACCCCGACTCAATCAAGAAATCGTTGCAAAACACCGAAAAATACTCAATAAATCATTGTGAGAATTAAAAAATCCTTGTTCCGTACATAAACTACTCTTTCGACGTATAAATAAGGTTTTTAGAGCGCCAAAAAAGTTAGTCAGTGTCATTAATGAGTACCCCGGCGCAAAGCGCCGAAAAATTTTGAAAAGCTTTTATAAAAATGGCTAAAATCATTCAAAATTCACATTATTCTCTATTGCGTCCAACTATTTTTTTGACGACTGGGGGCCGCCGCCCCTCTAAATCCGAGCCGCGCCCATTTTGAGCCGGGACCTGTTTATAGTAACCGGGTCCCTGATATATACATTACCGTAATCTTTCGGCTTACTATCGATAAAATTTTTTAAATTTATGCCCAAATTTATATGAAACGGACTATAATCATCTAGGAAAACCGTCGCACGATACTTCTAAAATGTAGTTTTAAAAAAGCATATGATGAAAAAGATAGCAAAAGAAAAAGGTCACTTATTCAAATAGATCCATACGGAATTGGATTTAAGTAATAAACCAACTTGTGAGCATTTGGGAGCTAGATCGCAGGCGACATCGCACGCAGAGTTTCCTGCCCCTACAACCAAAATTCGACGATTTTCGAATCCCGTGTCATCCTTATAATCTTGCGAATGTAAAAGACGCCCAGTAAAATTTTGAATGCCATCAAAATGCGGCCAGAACGGTTCTGTCTGCCTGCCACTCGCTATCATAACGCCATTGAATATGTCGAAATAAATTTCACCATTCCTGTAAATGATTTACTCTTAAAAGTAATCAGAAATAAAAATTAAAAATGTTGATTGTCTAAATTTTAGTTCCGATAGAAAGGAATTATCCGTAGTCGTCTGAGGTAAAGTTTTAATTTCCAATAAAGATTTGCGATAGATCAACTAGATAATTTTAACAAATATAATTAAAACTGACGTATACGTGAAAATGCAGTAAAGTTCTGATTCCAATAAAAAGAAATAATTATACGGTAGTCGTTTGAGGTGAAGTTTTACTTTCAAATGTTGCGATAGATTAAATAGATAACTTCAACAAATATAATTTAAAAATGCAGTATGCGTGAAAAATTTCTGGGAAGTCTAATTTACAGGAAAGCAAATTAGAGCTGACGTGGCAAGATTTTAACAACATTCAATTCTATGGGCACCCAACGTCATAGTTTTTGATTTTTCTGATAGATGTGCTTAAATATAAATCTGATTGAGCATAATTATATATGTAAAAGGCTAGGAAGGAATAAGTGGACCGCCTCTTATTTGGTGGTCAATAACATAGAGCACGGAAATATATTTTTGAAAATGTATAGTAAACTTCAACTCAATTTCCTGTTTTTGTGTGGTTTTATATTCAGCGAGTCTTAGCGGCCCGGGCCCTTTTCAACTCAGTCTTCGAAAATTCAACTTTCTCTTCTTCAAACATAAAATCAACACATACTCGTAGAAATCTTATTTAAGACGCAAGGTTACTAACGTTCGTGTATAATCTCAAACTTTGGAATCCACACATATTCTTGTATGCGAGCGAGTTTCGAATAATTTGACCTCCTTCAGAATTCAAAGCCTGAAATTGTTAAGTTTTTTCGCGATTCTCTGATCCTAAGAGTAATAGAGTTCTATCAGAAGCGTCAAAAATTTTTATTTCCAACCCTCACCCCCAGAATTAGAATGTTGTCGTTGCCTATCACCCTACCACTCAGTGAAACTTTGTCTGCTGATGGAAGTGTGCACTGTTCATATATTGATACAAAAAGTTGTACGCACATACCTACCTCAAATCTTGGTACGTGATTTTCCAACGTCCTGTTTGCTCATAGTTTTCGTCTCTTTCAATTTTGAGGACTTCAACTTGAAATTGAATTAATTTTCTTATGTTAAATTGTTTAGCATAAGCTTGCAAGTATTTTAAAAATCCAGTGTGGTGCACGAAATTCGGAGCTTCGATAGGCGGTGGAAAATCACTGAAGGCCATCATTTCCTTGCTAGTATTCGTAATCGTATTCTTCATTACCGATATTCGACCTATAGCGAAATTTGCATATATTAAACACTTGTGTGGGAAGCAACGAGTGACAACTCCTTAATGCTCATATCAGAAGTCAAAAACAATTAAAGAATTTTATTTCTGTTTTGATCATGTAAGTATACAGAACTGATTAAAAGTCATAAGATTTTGTTAAGAGATAGGAAGCCATGTTTAAGCCGATTTCAATATTTTTAGTTAGGTCCAGACTTGAAAATTAGAGGATTTTTGAAATAAACGACAGCGATGAATGCTGCCTGTACATATTTATCAAACACGGAAATGAAAACCAGACCCTGTTTGCTTAGGGCATTTTATGCTTGGTTTGCTATTTTGTTAAAAACGGCATATAACTCATCGATGCACGTCATTATACCACTTCACTGCAGTGGTATGAAGGTCATGGGGTTTGTGCTAGCGTGAGGCTTGCTCTTCTGCTCTTTAGAATAAAAACAGAAAACATACAAATAGAAGTAAACCTATAAGAATAAACTAATCGAAAGACCCAATGGTAAGAATTAAGAAAAATTTATAATTCCTTCAGTGAATTAGACACTTTACTTTCTGCCAGAAATCGCCGTATTAATTGGAACGTTGAGTTTATTATACGAATGTGAGTGTATACCTGCTTGCGGATTGTACAGCCAGAGACCACCGATATCAGTAGCTTTCTCAAAGCACTGCACCTCAAATCCATAATCGCTACAAATTTTAGTAGCTATGACGCCATGAACACCAGCTCCAATAACAGCTATTCTCATGTCTTTCTCTAAAATCTTTGAGAGCTTACTACAATTTCGAGTGAGATCAAGCTAATAAAACTGAAGTGTGCAATTGAGTAATGATAGTTCAAAATCGTATTGTGGATTAACGGTACTTGAATGGCAAGAACTGTCAAGGATTCTAGTAGTGAATTAAAAAATCCTAACATGCACATTTATAAATAAAAACAACTCGATATGGTATGCCAACTAAAATGCGTCTTGTCATTTCATAAAATTAAAAGTATGCTCTTGCTTATCGGAAAATTTTATCTTTCCGCTTTTATTTTTAATGATGTCATCAGACAATCTGAAAATTGATTGTAATTGATGCCGTTTGTTTTGTCGACACATACACGTATGTGATAGAAATACTGACACGAGCGAATTGGAAATCCAGTCTTAAGGAAAAATACTAGTGATTTATAAGTAGGTATTACTAATTAAATATCGACTGCTTTGACTAAATCTTTCGAAAGTTTGGGTGTGGAGTGAAGTCCCGGTAAGAGAAAAGGAAGATTTGAATGAGAAGATAAGTAAAAATTTGGGATTAAATAAAGTAAAATCGAATGTGCTTCCAGGTTTTTCAGGCGTAAAGCCTGAAGTAAGTAATTCCAGATCTTTCTTTTCCGTCTGACCCATCAAATTGCACTGGCTACAGAAGGACTTTCAGCAAATGAAGGTTTCCCATAGTCTTGGAAACCATCCGTACAGAATGTTTTGATAGGAATAATACAAAGTCAGATAAAAAATGATTTCTTTACTTCTATAGTCTGTTTCACATAAGTTTGAGCATAAATTTTAAGAATTTTTTCGAAAGTAAGCCGATGGATCACGATAATTATATATCAAGTCAATGCTATAATCGCAATCTGTCGGCCTATACTTAAACATGTTTTTTGAAAATTTGTGCACAAGCTTGTGTGAAACAGACCGTAGGCGCGTTGATTTAAATACAACAAATGTTTGAGAGTTCTTGGATTGAATAAAAAATGGTCATACTGAATTATGAATAATGCACCAGGATTGGCATGAATTTTTATAAAAAATATTCTCGTTTTCACACTCGCCTGAATGATTTATTAACCTGGAACAACCACTTATCACTTTTTTGTAGGTGTACGCACGACACGACTAATGCCAACAGTATTTGTAGATTATGAGAAAAAGAGATAAAAGTTAGCATTCGAGATAGATTTGGAACTACTTTGCTTCTCTCTTACGGCAGGGATAATAAATAACTTAGCTAACCCTCAGATAGAGGAAAGAGACAATCTATAGAAATCAGGAAGCCTTAAAGCTCTTAACAAATTTAATTCATCAAAAATTGTTCGCGAGTTCTAAACATTCATTTCTTAGTATTTTTTTCCCAAATTCGAAAGTTTGCACTGCAAAAAACTAAAAAGATCTGCACAAATTTCACATTAAAAACTAAACAAATTTTTTTGTTTAAAAACCATTCAATAAGGTGCGAAGCATGCAAATGGTAACCGATTAAGTTCGAGAAGCTTGCAAAGAGTAATCGGATGAAATGACCTGAGTGCTAAACTTGAAGTAAAAATTTTAAGGAAAGTTTAAGTCGAATCAACTTTGGTTAAAAGCAGCAAGCAGAACTCTTTTGCTTTTGAGAATGACAAATATGAGGCAAAATTTTTAAAATTCTCACGACAGTTCCTTATGATCAAACACAAGAGCTTGTCACTAATATAGAACATAGATAATCGATAAATACAGGAAAAAGTCACGCACCCAACTTTAAATTTGTTGTCACTTCTTCCTATTTCTTCGTCCGCGCTTGCTAAAACTAGCGTCAATAATGCTCATAAGCAAAAACGCAAGTGTCACGAGCGTCGCAATTTTAAATATTTACATATATATTTTATTTGTAGATACATAAGTTACACGAATATGTATAGCAATGCTTTCGCTAGCAACACGCTGTTTTCTTTTTAACGCTAAAATTCGCAAATATTGAAGTAATATAACTTTTTTATGATATAAGAAAATTATGCTTATTTCCATTCGTATAATGGTATTCGCAAACTTTAATGTAATATAAATCGCTACCTTTATGTAAATGTATAAAAAGGCGAAGTCGAAGGCAAATGAAGTGGTTCTACGGCATATCATAGTCGAAAACCGCTTAAAACTGGTTTTTGGAACCAGACAGAAGAGACAAACACCAGACAAGAAGGAGAGCCATGATTAATTACAAAAATGTCAAAAATCTTGTTAACGTGTTTTAATTTAAAATAAATGACTGGAAAAATGAGGAAATGACAAATTACAAAGCCAAAAGTGGACCACAAAATCTGACAAAAACCCGCCAAAAGTCCCCCAAAAGTAAAATATGAAAAGCACAAGATCATACACAAAGAACGCGAGCAACTGACCTTTCTTATTGACCTCCAAGTAAAGCAAACTGTGTACGAATTCGCGAGAGGTTAAAAGCATGAAGCATAAAATGCAAGTTACCGCAAAACACGTAAAAATGTACATAAGCATGCAAGAAGATGCAAAAACTTGGGATGAGCAGGTAAAAACAAGTGAGCAGAAAAACAACCAGAATAATTAATCAAAAAGGCGCCAAAAGCGCCAGATTCCTTTAAAAGCGGCGCGACTCAAAGCTCTGACTCTTCCTTCATTTGCCCTGCGCACCATAGGTGTTCAGCAACCGAAATTTCTGGGGGTGAAAAATGGTGGGTCGTATGGCGAAAAGAGCACCATTTTTCGACGTTTCTCATCGAGCACTATCCAATAGCATCAAAAAATCGCTAAAAAAGCAAAAAAAATTCAAAAATTGAATTCTGTGGGGAGTATTTTGATTTCTGGGGGAGGATTTCCGACTTCTGGGGGTGCATACCCCCACACCCCTCACGCCCACGTGTGCTGCGCACTATCGCCTTGCTCACGATTGAACTTTTATTCTCGACAGTTACTTTATACCGCCGAAAATATTCGATAAATTTTTCGTTCTTCATTGCGCTATTTATTTATTTTTTTATTATTCTCCGACGCTTCGGCTCTTAGCAGCTTGCGCAATCGGAACCCACTCGTCGCGCCTACGTCGCCGTAATTTTTGAAGCACGTTATTCGACAAATTATTGAGAATTTGTAAGTTTTCATCCTATGTTCCGATAAAATCATAAATCCTTAAATTGCTGTTATTCTTCTATCGATAGGTACAGAAGAAGAGCATCCCTAAACCTGCTCCATTATCAAATAGCACAAACTTCAATTAGAAAAAACCTAGCGCGAATAAGGGAATTTAAGCGTTATTTGGTGAACAATTAAGTAGGCGAATTGAGGCGTGACAAAAGCATGGTTTGGTCAATAAGTTTTTATAAGACAAGTTCAGGAAAAGTATTTATAGTTATGTAGGTAATTGACTTCAATTTTAATTTTCGTCAAGAAATTTTAAATAGCGCCGCATTCAGGTTTTTATTATAGGGGTGAATATCCAAAACTTAGAAAATGCATATAGGGCATTCAAAAGCAACTTTATTCAGTAAAACTAAATTTTTACAACGTGTTTTGCGTTTTTGGATCACTTATACAGCTTGCAACGACAAAACATGTGAAAATTATATGATGCTGTTGCACACTGTAGATCATATGTACACAATGGGCATAAGCCAAATTTTGGGGACTAGAGTGGTATAAAACTGGCAAAAATCTTAAAAAGCATACAACTGAAGTCTTGGGGGTGTCAGTCACGTTACGTACTGCGTTAATTATCATAATATTTGGGGGTGATTTTATTGTTAAATCATTCACAGCAAAAAAGTATAATATGCAGCTATTAACTAATTAAACTTACAGTGCGTAAGATAAATTCAAAAAAACAACGCAGACGATGACACGCGACGATAAGCGGGATTCTTAAAATGTCCGAAGCCGAAAGCGGCTATACAGCGTTATTAGAATAATTAATTCCGAATAAATACAATTAACGACGCAGATGGAATTAGGTCAACGGATAAACTGAGCGCTTATCTATGGTGATATAAGTTTTTATATTTTTTGTCTTGGGGGTGTGATTAGCTAACACGTGACTTTTCCTATTGGCTGTTCATTAGCTAGATTTTCAGATTCTAGATTATGATTGGTGGTTTTAAAATAGGCCAGTGAATTGCGTCATTGATATCCATATTTTGTTCATCATGTAGATTATATGCAAATTCCTTTCTGGGCCCAAAATTCACATACTTTCAACATAATTCTATTTATTTTATGTAATAACAGGTGTTGTCTGGTATTAGTGCGTATTTTGTATTGAATTCAATGGATATTACGGGGGTTTCTTAGGGTTCAAAAGAATTAAATATACTTTGAGTGGGACTATGTAGATTTTGCGGAGGGTCATGTGTTTCGAAGGAAATGTATATACTTTTCATAAGGTCTGTGTAGTTTTTATGTGAGGTTTCGTCTTTTTCAGGAAATTAGTATATTTTGTAAGTAGGTCCTGTTGATTTAATATGAAAACAATTGCTACTCGATTAAAGGAGTATATTTTGAATGTATTCACGTGGATTTGATAGAAGATTAGCCTGGGTGGCTGTTTGGGGTCATCTGGCGCTCTTAACCATAGGTGTATGGATTAAAGATAAATAACATCAAGTGATTTGATTGATACTTAAATTCCAGACCGAAACTAAAAAAAAGACGAAGCAATAAATATAATTTTGACATTTAAAAATAAAAATTTAGTATACTTGCGTGGTTAAGATACTTACATGATATAAAATTTAAATAAACGCGAAAACACGCATTTTAACAAAAAACTACTAAAAATTGAGTTTTCCAAATTAAATAAAACTGCAAATTTTCGCTTTTCGTGACACTCCTCCTCTTAGCTTCAAACGTCCTCGTTTGTAATCAAACGTGTCGACTGCGTAGGTTATAGTCATGAGTCGGGCCAGTAACTCTATCTTCATTGTCTACGCGCATCTTCTTGATGTGTCGTCCAGTATATCCATCATCAAGATCTTGAAAATCCTCATCAATTCTTTCGGTCTCTTTGTCGGCTTTTTGATCCTCAGGTCGCACTTTGAACAACTTTGTTCGATTAACATGTACGGGCTGTATTCGTCCATTTCCAACGTTGATGTCAATATTGGGATATTTGACTTCTTTGATTTGATATGGACCAGTATAAGTGGGTAAAAGTTTTTTTGGGATTCCACGTTTAGTGCTTTCATTTTCTAACAAGATCCAATCTCCTGGTTGGTAATTTACATTTCTAGCTTTCACATTTCGTGTTTTTTGATATTTAGCTTGTGAAATTTCAATTTGATTTTGTACTTTTGTCAAGGCTTCCGAAAAATGTTTCTTAACTTCTTGTTCATATGTCTCTGTGTCTACAAGATAAAATGGTTTATTATAATTTAGGACTGCATCGATAGGCAGTTTAGGTATTCGGCCATATATAAGCATAAAAGGGCTAGCTCCTGTCGTTTCATTATCGTGTATGTTAGTAGCAAAAACAGCGTAAGGCAAGTGTTCATCCCAATCTATTTGATTTTTATTCATATACATCCTTATTCTCGTAATTAGCGTTTGATTTGCGCGTTCTACCTCTCCGTTAGCCATCGGATGGTAGGCTGTAGTGTGTATTTTTCGGGTTTCAAATAATTTAGTGATTTCTTCCATCAATTTTGAAGTAAAATCTGATCCTCGATCGGACTGAAGTATTTGGGGTGCTCCATGCCTACAACAAATCTGAGTTACAAATATTTTTGCTATTGTTTCTGCTGTTATGTTAGGAGTTGCGAATGCTTCTATATATTTTGTGAAATAATCAATAAATACTACGATGAATCTATTGCCAGATTCAGTGATATTTAAGGGTCCGACGCAATCTACTGCAATTCTTTCGAATGGACCTAAACATGGGATAGGTTGAATATCTGCAGCCACTTTTAATCGGGTCGATTTATTTTTTTGACATATATTGCATGTTTTACAATATTCTCTTATTTCTTGGTTCATATTCTTCCAATAATATTTCTTTGCAATCAAGTCAATAGTTTTCCGAGCTGCAAAATGACCAGCAAATTCATCATCATGATGAGTATAAATGATAAACTTTTTCAAACTATCAGGTACAACAATTCTCTTAATGTGTTCATCCACTTTGAATAGCGAACCATTTTCTAAAATAAATTTCTCATCTAATTCATTTGGTGGAAAATACTTCTGCAGTTCTGGATCTTCATATTGTAATTTACCCATTTCGATATTCGGATAACTAGGATCTCCTTGTTTTAATTCTAATTGCATAGTATTTATTTCAGGAGTAAAACTTTCGTTAAATTTCAATTCATTCTCGTCAACATCATAGTAAATATTTTCTTGTGGATTAATTAATCTAGATAAAGTGTCAGCATTTTGATTTTTTGTGCCTTTTCGTGGGACAACATTTATTTTAGTTCCAGCCAAAGCAATACCCCATCTTGCTATTCGCGAAGAAGGGTTTGGTTTTTCTAAGATGGATTTCACTGCAGTATGATCTGTTTCTATCATAACTTCTTGTTGATATAAATAGGGACGAAAGTACTTAACAAATTCTACTACTGCGAGGGTCTCTAATTCGGTTACAGAGTAATTTTTTTCTGCACCTCTTAATGATCGACTAGCAAATGCAATTGGATGTTCAAGTTCATCTTTTCCAATTTGAGACAATACAGCGCCAATTCCTGTGTAAGATGCGTCTGTCTGTAATATAAATGGTCTTGTAAAATCTGGATGACTTAATATAGGGGCTTGAATTAGTTTTTCCTTCAAAATTTGATAAGCGGATTCCTGGTCATCTTTCCATTGAAACTGATTTCCCTTCCTAAGTAATTTAGTCAAAGGTTCAGCAATTTTAGAACAATTTGAGATAAATTTTCGATAATAGGAAATTAATCCAAGAAATGATTTAGTTTCTTTTACATTTGTAGGTCTAGGCATAGCTTTGACTGCTTCCACTTTCTTCTCATCAGGTAGGATTCCTTTTTCTGATATTTTATACCCTAAATATGTGGTTTCATTGTACGAAAATTTACATTTTGTTAATTTTAACTTAATTTTCCCATTATTTAATCGTTCAAGGAGTGTATTAGTCCTTTGAATCATTTCATCATGATTTTGGGCGAAAATTAATATGTCATCTAAATATACTAAACATATACTCCATTGTAAGCCAGATAAGACAATGTCCATTAAGCGTGAAAAAGAAGCTGGGGCATTACATAAGCCAAATGGGAGATAATTAAATTCATATAAACCAATGGGTGTATTAAAAGCGGTTTTTTCCTTGTCTGTTTCGGTAATAGGAATAGTATAGTATGCATTTGATTGGTCTAATGTAGTAAAATATTTCATGCCATTAAGTGTATCTAATATATCGTCAATTCTTGGTAATGGGTATACGTTTTTCTTAGTAACATCATTTATACTGCGAAAATCTATGCACATTCGATGTGTGCCATCTTTTTTCCGAACTAAAACAACATTAGTAGACCATGGAGAAGTACTTGGGCGTATTATTCCTTTACTTTCTAGTGTTTTAACTTCATTCATAATTATTTCTTTTTCTTTTGGGGAAGTCCGAAAAGGATGTTTTCTTATAGGGTCGTTTTCGGCTGTATCTATTTCATGTTCAATTAGTCCTGTTCTCCCTACGTCCATTTCTCCTATTGCATAGAGACTCGGAAATTTTATAAGCACATTTATGATTTCTTCACGTTCTCTTTCACTCAAGTCTGGAGATATGTCAGCATTTTGGCGAATCCATTGCTCTATGTTTTCAATTGCAAGAACGTTTGAGTCATTTTCCATTAGCGTGTCGACTTTATTGCTTTCTGTATGTATATTTACGACACCTAATTTTATGTTGGGGTATAAGCAAATGCTAGATGAAGTAGGATTCATTATTTGAATAGGAATCATGCCATTTGGCAACACAGTGCATATAGAATGAGCTAAATAGAGGTTTCTTTTGTCCTGTGTTCCATTTGGAATGAAAATAACGGTGTCAGTCGGTTTATAATTTTGCGATATTCTTCCATAGATAGTTTGTATAGAACGCGGAGGCACTATTTCATGCTCAATTATTGTTACATTGCTTCGATTTTCTGGGGAATTATAATACATACCTTCACATGGGATATATAATTCTCGAAACCTTATTGTTGCTTTTTTCCAGTTTAGCTGTATGTTATTAAATTTTGATAGAAAATTGGTTCCCAAAATAAGATCTGACGAACAGTTTGGTTGTATATAAACTAAGACTGTTTCATTTACATCGTGAAATGCTATTGAAATTATAACCGATCCTATGATTGGTATTTCTTGTCCATTAGCAGCTATTGGCCGTACAAAAGTTCCATAAATATTCAAATTAGGGATTCTTTCAGCAATTTTTTGATCTAAGAGAGAAAATACTGCCCCAGTATCAATGAGGGCTGTGACTTCAATGCAGTTGTTGAGAATCACTTTAATGTGAGGGGTTCGTTTAGGAATCTGACTTACGGCGGCAACAGTAACGTTAGAATCATCAATATTTTGTTTTTCTGAATTTTTAGTCCAAAAGACCTTTTTTCTCGAATTTTTTGACATTGATTTATTTTTTGAATTATGACATTTTGTTTTTGGTTCATTATGTTTTAAAAGGTTCCAAAGCGTGTTTCCAATGGACTCAATGGGTGGAGAACTCGAAGTAGTGGGCAAAACAGAGGTGTAAATTCTCGAACGTTTCCGAATTATATATAAATATGCAAAATACCCAATTACTGCGGTCACAAGAATCAATAAAATTAAATTGATTAAAAGTTGGATAGGTCCTTTCAATAAAGTTCTGAAATTTGAGGTAAAACTAGATTGAGTTCCAGTAAATAAGTGTTCTAGGGCATTTCCAGCCCCTTCTAATGTATTTTTGATTCCAATTCCGACTCCTGCTAATGTGTCATAAAGTGCCCCGGGTTGGAGGGCCATCTGTGATGTATATTGTATCAGACGATTTATAGTTTTCTCTAGATGTTCAGTTTTATATAAATAATTTCGGAAAAGGCCAAAAGTGGGTTGACCAGCAGCTAAGCGATCATGGAAGACAGCCGGTGTATTAAATTGAAAGAGGGAGGTAGTGTCTTTCCAGTTTAGTTCGACAGGAATTTCACTAACATGAATCATTCCCATATTAGTTATCCATTTATCTTTATAACGGAAAATTTCAATTTTTTTATGTAAACAATTTACCGTTTCCGAAAAATGCACTAGATCAGATCCACCAGGTAAAACAAACCATACTTCCTTTTCATATTCTACCGGGAGATATTTATAGCATGTATCATTGATTTTATGGTCCATATAAATTTTAGTCGCATTAATTTTTTTACATCCCCATATAGTCAAGGCCTGGCCGGTAAAATCGGCCACTATATCTGTACGTTGAAAGAAAGCTCGGGCTCCTACTGTTGGGTCAATATATAATAATTGCCAAATAACGTCCATATGTCTTTGGAGACTATGACAAAGTTCGATCCAAATTCTTCGAAAATTAGATATTTCTTCTTGGAGAAGCCTTAATTCTAAATAGTTCAATTTTAAATTAACTGGGTCAAAATCAATTTGAGCGACCTTTTTATAAATTTTTGGTACACTTGGGCTCCGTAAGGGTTCCATTTGGGCTATTTGAACTATTACTCCTTGCTCTGAACTGTATACATCTAACAAATCACTACACTTTGTATATTTTTCTTTTATTATAAACGCACTCTGCAATTCATCTATTACTACATAAGGATAACTTAAAAGTCCATTATAGGTGCCATGGGAAGTGTATGGACAAATTTCTTGAAATATTTCGCCATTCCAAATAAAAGTGCTTTCCAAATTTTTGCATTTTCCATAAATAGGTCTACATGAACTTAAATCACCAAGATCAGATATAAGATTATCTCCGTCCCAACTGGCTACTTGGCCTTCTTCAATTACAAAATTTGAAACTGATGTACATACGTCACGGCAACACCACGAAAATCGAATATTTAGGGTTAAATCAGTGGTCAAAAATCCATGGGGATCTCTGATTAATTTATGATTCATATAATTTTTCTTATCGTAAGAATCTTTACAAGCATCATAGGGTACAGGCGTAATAGTACTTTGATCAGAAATTATTCCTTTTGAGCCGAAAAATCCCATATTAGTACAAACAATTCGGGAAACTATCATACATTTTATGGCAGGAGTGTTTTTAGGTTGAACGCGAGGTATAAATACGGTAACATTTTTCTTGATTGGTTTACTTAGGGCTCCTCCGGGTAAGGTGCAACGAACAGAACGGGGTAAACTAACGGGATGACCGCTTCTACTTGTTCCGCAGATTTGAAATTCCCCTTCCCCAAGTGCTGTGGGTGCATAACACATAAAAACACATAGCAACAATGTGATGACTATCATAAAATTAACTGCACTCTTTCCTTTAATTCGCTTTTCCACCTTAGCATTACGATTCGTTGTCTGATAGGTCTGCAAATGCACAGAACATAAACTTCTATTCATCACAAATAATTGGGGAAACGAAAATTGAAATGTGGGAAAAAAATTAGCTTGTTGACTTTGGGAAAATAATTTTCTCAATGGAAAAAGATGCAGATTGGCAATATTTTTGGAGAATGAATAAAATAAATTTATAATTTGTTCATAGCAGCTGTGGCTAATAGATTCAAGCAAAATATAATGTTTTAATTTAACTTTGATAACTTTTAAATCCAGACGCATATAATAAAAGCAATGGCGAGTCAATAAACACATTTCAAAAATATATGCATAAATAAAGGAATACAACTCAATAATAATAGATTTAAAATTATTTTTGAATTCTGAAAGTTTATCAATTTGCATAATACAACATAAGTGCAAATAGATATTTGATATCTTGTTCGTTATATAATTCAATGTAAGGCTTTTGTGATTTCTAATAGATTTTATAAAGAATAATTTAGTCGTAAAAGTAAAAACTAAAAAAATAATTATCAGTAAAGAAAATGGTTCACCTGAATATTCGTGGCGGTCCCATTTAGTGCTCGTTGATGGCGTTTCCTCATCCTTCTTCATGCCGTCACGGTCATATTCTTCGACGGATGACTTTTCTTTCTTTTCCAATTTGGGTATTTTTACGACGGGCGGCATGCTTGCTGGACGGCAACGCTTGCGACTAGCCGTTGTCTCATATTCAGCCTGATTTCCGTGTACTGGGCAAGTTGTGCATGTGCATGGGGAGCGAACTTCAAAATCGAATAATGATCGAATAGGATTCGAATTCGGCCAGCCTAAAACATTCATATTAGGTGAATGCAGCACATTCCAGCGGCCCTCAAATTCGTTTTCAACGGCGGACATATATGAATCAGTCTCCGGTTCTAAATTTAAATTATTTAATGGTTGTCCAGCCGAAATGGTCGAATCGATAGGATAACCATTATGGCCCCATAAAACTAGAGCCGGATAACCTTGCGGATCATTGTGGCCGCACGTATAGCCATCATTTTCTTCATCACTCGAACTATTCAAATCGGGAGATATGATTTCTGGCTCTCGAAAAACGTCGTCCAAATAGTTGTTGATGTCGTTGATTCTCTGCTCATACATAAATTCATCTCGGTTCGTTGGAGCCTCTCTATCAGCGAAATCGCGCCGTAGGCCTGGAGCTAGGCCATCGATTTGAAATGATTCAGTGGGTGTTGGAGATGGAGAACGAGAATGAAATGGGGGCTCGCCTTGATTTAAATTTTCTAAATTTGTGCCAGAAAACTTCGGCGGCGGTGAGGCAGGGCTGTCAGGGATGGCATTTGACGAGTCTGTGGTTGGACAGGATATAACATTTACTTGAGTATTTATTTGAGTATCAGGAATAATGGGGGTAGAAGTGCTTCGTCTTCTACATCCAAAAAACTCAAATTTCCAGGAGGTTCATCATTATGATTTTCTGCAGTAATATAATGATTTATTTTCCTTTTAGATTCATCAAGATTTGGAGAAAATCGTACGGTTCGATTGTTTTTTAATGTAGAATCAGCAGATTTAACTCGATCGTTTATGGGGGTAGTAATTTGAGGAACCACATCATTTCTGCCCGTATTATATGCACGATTATTATTCCTATTTCCATGTATAATCTGTGCATTATAAACATTACTATTTCTTTGCGACAAATTATCTCTATTACCGATAGAATTACTATTACGATTATTAAAATTTTGATAATCTCTACGATTTCTATAAGAATTATTAATATTACCATTTCGAGTTATCGGGCAATCGCGGGGATAATGTTGGCCTGATTCGCCACATTTAAAGCAAGTGATGTGCGGTCCAATTGGCCGCACACGATTCGCATAACACACATCTGCAGTGTGATTCCGACGGCCGCATCGCCAGCAGGTTGGAGAACCAATACTTTTCGATAACATATTTTTAATTTGTTGTAATTCTTTTTCCATGGCTATCCGATCTATAGATGGTGAGATAGATAAATTATACGCATGAGAGCTTATGGGTGGAACGGGATATTCTTGTATGGACTCCCGAAAAATTTGCTGCTCAGTATACGTAGCTCTTTTTATTGCATCAGCAAGAGTAGAAAATTCTTGATATTTTATTCCTTCATAAATTTTCGGATTTAATCCTCGTATAAAAATTGGTTTTATGATAGATTCACGATTATTTTCCGAAAGTTGGGGGTAAGCAGATCTTGCCAATTTCTTTAATCTCTCGGAAAATTCCAAAACGGCTTCAGTTTTCCGTTGCCTTGCGTCGTATATCATTCCTTGGTATATATCAGAATCCCGGCCCTCCGGAAATTGCTCCTTTAGTGCTTCTATTAACTCTGCATACGTTGGTTCACGAAGAGTTTTAAGTACATTAGATAAGGTTGCTAAAGCGGTTCCGGTCAGGTTGGACTCCAGGAATGCTAATTTATAGGCAGTATCGGCATTTGAGACTCCTTGAAGAGTCAAATATTTCTCATATTTTTCCAGCCAATCTCGAAAAGATTCTCCAAACGCACCAGAAAAAGGTTTTGGAGGTCTACTGCTGATAAGGGTGCCTAACCGTAAAAGAGGGTCTCCTATGATACCTGGGGGTTGATTACCATCCCTTACAGTTTCTCTGAGCTGTTTCACTTCTTCAGTTAGAGGTTCGGCAAAGCCTTCAAAAGCTTTTTTTAAAGCAGCCTCAAGTTGAGCTGGATCGGTAACCATACTTCTTGTCACTGGTCTACCAGATTTTTGTATTAAAAATTCTTTAAAAGGTTTTAACGAACTTTCTGGAAAAACGCTGGTTTTTTGTAAAATTTCTGTGGCTTGAAAAGAATCAGTGGGTATGAAACCTTGTTGGGACGTACAAGGTGTCTCAGAAAACAATCTAGATCTGCGAGGAGGAACGGGAGGTCGAGTCTCTGCCCTGGGGGTACTGTGAGCTCTTGGGGTACGAAAAGTACTTTGAAAAAGTGAGTTAAGAAAATTTTGATGAGCGTCAAGAGTACTTTCGAAAGCTTCAAGAGCTTCAGACTGCGATAAATGTTCCAAATTATCTTCACTTTCACTAATTTTATCGTCAGAATTAATAGATTCCGTATTACTCTGATTAGAATCTATTTTGAAAATTCGTTCTAATAAATTTTGTTAAATAGATTCCGTATAACTCTGATTAGAATCTATTTGAGAAATTCGCTTTATTATTTTAACTTTATTTTTCACGCTTCCAATTTCAATTTCGCGTTTTTACGCTTTATAATTAATAATAAACAAAGGTTTACTGAAGACCTGGCCAGTATCTATCAGCAAAAATAATATAAGGGTACCCAACGGTGCTATGTATAGTCACCGCCACGCGCGCTCAAAGGAAAAAAATTACGGAAAACCTTTCAAATATAATTTATTCAATTGTGTTTTCACCTCGTTTCTAGAACGTAAGGATATATCCACAAGGTCGTATTTTCACCTCATAATTTACGTAGGAATATATCTACGACAGTGTTACTTCGTTGCGTGATTTCCTTAGCCCCTAATAAGGACTCCACAACTTATTAACACCAAATTCGATAAATTCCTAATAATATGTATAAATTTAGGAATTTACGCCGTAATTTTTTAAAGGGAAGACGTGGTTAGAAGGTAAAACATATAAAACTTCCAGGGGATTAAATAAATTCCACTATGTTTTTCGAAGCTAAAAGCGAATAAATTTCTTATTAATTTTATGGATTTCCTCGCAGTCAATAATTAATTTATTACTAATAAGTATTTTAATTATGGGGGTTCAAAAGATAATCCAATATTTTTAAGCCATTTTTTTCAAGATAGAACGGACAATCCCACCGCTGCCACCACAATTAATGTCACGTTACGTACTGCGTTAATTATCATAATATTTGGGGGTGATTTTATTGTTAAATCATTCACAGCAAAAAAGTATAATATGCAGCTATTAACTAATTAAACTTACAGTGCGTAAGATAAATTCAAAAAAACAACGCAGACGATGACACGCGACGATAAGCGGGATTCTTAAAATGTCCGAAGCCGAAAGCGGCTATACAGCGTTATTAGAATAATTAATTCCGAATAAATACAATTAACGACGCAGATGGAATTAGGTCAACGGATAAACTGAGCGCTTATCTATGGTGATATAAGTTTTTATATTTTTTGTCTTGGGGGTGTGATTAGCTAACACGTGACTTTTCCTATTGGCTGTTCATTAGCTAGATTTTCAGATTCTAGATTATGATTGGTGGTTTTAAAATAGGCCAGTGAATTGCGTCATTGATATCCATATTTTGTTCATCATGTAGATTATATGCAAATTCCTTTCTGGGCCCAAAATTCACATACTTTCAACATAATTCTATTTATTTTATGTAATAACAGGTGTTGTCTGGTATTAGTGCGTATTTTGTATTGAATTCAATGGATATTACGGGGGTTTCTTAGGGTTCAAAAGAATTAAATATACTTTGAGTGGGACTATGTAGATTTTGCGGAGGGTCATGTGTTTCGAAGGAAATGTATATACTTTTCATAAGGTCTGTGTAGTTTTTATGTGAGGTTTCGTCTTTTTCAGGAAATTAGTATATTTTGTAAGTAGGTCCTGTTGATTTAATATGAAAACAATTGCTACTCGATTAAAGGAGTATATTTTGAATGTATTCACGTGGATTTGATAGAAGATTAGCCTGGGTGGCTGTTTGGGGTCATCTGGCGCTCTTAACCATAGGTGTATGGATTAAAGATAAATAACATCAAGTGATTTGATTGATACTTAAATTCCAGACCGAAACTAAAAAAAAGACGAAGCAATAAATATAATTTTGACATTTAAAAATAAAAATTTAGTATACTTGCGTGGTTAAGATACTTACATGATATAAAATTTAAATAAACGCGAAAACACGCATTTTAACAAAAAACTACTAAAAATTGAGTTTTCCAAATTAAATAAAACTGCAAATTTTCGCTTTTCGTGACAGGGGGGCGTCTATCGATTTCTTGGGGAAGGAAGTCTACCGGATTTTTGAGATGTCTGACCCTCACGCCCACGTGTGCTGCAGATATATTGTTTGCTGCGACAGACGTGTCCCTCTTAAAATAACAGTGCAGCCAAAAAGTATTGATTTTGAGCATGATGAGCACGTTTTTTTAAATTTAGCGTAATAAAATACTCTATAAAGTGCGGAAACCTTGATTTTTGAAGATTCTGTAGACGAGTGTTTCGTTTTATAACCGTCAATTTGTTTCGCCATACTTTCAAAAAGTTAGGGTCATAGAAACTCCTGCTATTCACACACTGGCGGCTACGCGGCCGAACAGCGTCAACTCATGCCTCGTTGTCTATTGGACACTACAAGGTGTCACGGAATGAAAGGACCCTATAGATATCGATTTCCAAGAATCATGGGAAGAATATACAGATACCATGTTGTAGAGAATTCAATTCGTGTCGGCAGCTGATTTTTTAACACTCAATGTGCACCGAATAATTTTTTATTGATCAGAAACAGAGTTCAGTCTGTTTCATACAAGTTTAGGCATAAACTTTAGAAAATATGCCCGACAATAAGCCGACAGATTGCGATTATAGCATTGATTTGATATATAATTATCGTAGTCCATCGGCTTACTTTCTATAAAATTATTAAAACTTAGGCTCAAACTTATAGGAAACAGACTAAAAGTATTTCGCATTTCACGACTACAACGATTTAAAATTAATATGATCGCCCTCAGCATCGCCGATCTGCCTCAAATGCTCAAATTTTGAACATGACAGATTTTCAGACAATTATGTATCATATGCGAATTCCTTTAAGACCATATGCGAATTTTTCGATACTGTTTCTGCATGATAGCGACCAATTTCCGACTTCATGTGCATGAGCTCCTCCTCCCGATCCTTCACATTTTCACGAAGATACATCTTTTTCAGAGCTACCTGTGGAAACCTCGTTTTTGCAAAGTGTAACTTACTTTTTACTATCCGGAGCAGAATTGAATGTTCTACAAGTTGGCACTTACATCTTTTTTCTATCATATCATGAAGTCGTTTTCTAAATGGGCCTATCATTCCGTGAAGCCCTGTACATTTAAGTATAATTTTTAAAAGTACGATCAATGAACTTGTCCAGAGAAAATACATTTGGATAGCTTAATGAAACAGATTGTATGCCGGCATAAATTTTAATTCTTTAGTCGAAAACACATATTTTCGATCCAATTCTAAGCCTATTGTAATCACACTGCGAAGCCAAGTGCCGTTTCATATTAGTTTCAGGCCATTTCGGAAGTTCATTGAGATTTCTATAAAACGAAAAAAGTATTTGAACTAATATTTACTCACAGGACAATTTCAGCTGAAAGGGTTCATTGTGAGGTTTTTACAGGCGATGACGATAGTTTCTTGCGAAATTGATTGCGACGTTATGTATCCATATGCATGTACAGAGAGAAATTCAAAACTAGCATATCTAATCATGTGTCACGCAAGCTTTGAGTTTTCCGCAGAATTATCACGATTGACTTTATTCAACGGACACAATTCATTCATGCAAATGCTAATAACTATGTCATTTAAAAAACTTTGTGATCTAATCATTCAATTTGTTCGAAGAATCAGTCGAATTCCTCGGCAATACGAGTAGTCTGCAAATGACTCCTCCACACTCTGAACAGTTTTTGCTTTCCTCGGCCCGCGTAGGCTAAAATTATATTAGAATTCTTTCGGATCAGACTGACATAATGATGCATTAATACATTCTATTACTTTTTTAACGTTTTGATGTTTAGGAATTGTTAATATTATGCTTAGATCATGATATAGGTACTGTTTTCAAGAATTGGGTATGCAGTACCATAAGATAAGTTTTTTCTTCAATTTTTACGTTTTCTCAGAGAATTATTATTGCATTTAATTGCAAAGCCTGAAGCTAAATGAAAAACACCATGCAAGTTTTTTAGTAGGAACTCTCACATTATTATTTTTAAAGACAAATCAAGAATTAATAATAAAACTTTATAAAAAGACTAAAACACTGCTCTACCATTAGGGGCGATTTCTGTGGTCTATTAAATCAATTCACGAGCTTTTTGAAAAATTTCAAAGTGAGTACAAAATAGGTACTGTAAAATAATAAGACAATAGTGATAATCTATGGTAGGTATAGTTGTAATGATGATTACTATTATTGCAGAGAGGTAAAATTGTATCACACTTCGAAGCCACTTCTGTAGCCTATATGGAAATATTTAGTGTGAAAGCTCTGTCTGGGGCAAATTTAAGAAGGGGCGGCCGCTCCTACATTAACTCAACATAGTTAGCGAGATTATGCAAGAAATGTAATTTGTAGTGGTTTTTGGTTATCGATGATCGTGATTTTTCAAATTTTTTCGGCGCTTCGCGTCGTATAAATATGCTAATCACATTGATTTGCTTTCATGGTGGTCCGGAAGCCATTTTTTGCGTCAGGAATAGGCTTTTGAAGCAAGAAACATTTTCACGATTCATAAGAAAATTTTTTAACGCTATGACAGCTACTTCAGCGTAGTTTTCTTTCATTTAAAAGCAAAAATTTTAAAAGTTTTCGAATTCTCTTGCTAAATGCTTCAGTAGGTTTGTATTATTCGCCCGAGTGCATAAGTAAAGGGAATCAAGCCGTAAGTCCATACACGCCCTCTTGCAGTTTCACAACTTTTCTGGCGCAGTTCGTTCCGGACTTCTACTGAAGTCAAATAAAGTTAATCATTCTTAGCACAAAATTGTCAAAAGTTTCAAAATTGTTCATAAGCAGTTTTAAATAAAAATAGACAAAATGGCGTAAAAATGCTATTTTACACGTCAGCGTCGAATATTTGGATCTATTTCCGACTGTTTTGAGAAAAATTTGGAAACGCCCTCGTCTCTTACGAAATTCCTTCCGCCAGGAAACAGGCTATAACTTACCACGCATAATGCATGGAATTTGTGTCCACAATGTTCGCAGCAAGACGGTGGTTGCAGAGAAGCCGTTGAATTTTCACTAACCCCGGTCTTTACACATTTACACATCTTTACATTCATCATCCTGAATTATCAAAAGTAAAAGTTTTATATGAATGAAGTCAGCACGGGGACTTTCATAAGAAGACCGTTTCGTGATTATGCTGCACAGGCTCAGAGAAGCTTGCCTCTTTTTTTACAAATTTTTAATTTATTGAGCTGCCAGAGAACAAAAAAACAATTTTCACCTTTTGGATATAAAGTTATTTTTCCGTTTTCTTTACTTTTCTACATTTTGAAACGCCGAGTTATGGTTAAAACTCTGAATATAACGTCTGCGCATCACTGAACCTAGGTTTCTGGAAGCTTTGCTTTTCTTCAAAATTAAATTAATGTCTTATTTCTCGGATGGGTTGCTTAGGGGATTTTGAAAATGCATGGGCAGTAACCGAGTTCTAAAATTATCTGGTGGGTCCTAAATCGCCAATGAACGTCGACACTTTCATTCTAGGGGTTAATTGGATATCCAAAATTTTGGGTAAGAGCCCAATCCCATAAATTCCTTGCTCATATGTTTGGTATTGACCTTCGATTAGAATAGCAGCCAACCCTATAGAACACTGATGGCTTACGAGTGAAGCAGAAATTTCAATTTTCTAAAATGTCTGTTTTTTTTGCATTTGTATTGATTTTTCGTTTGTTGACCAAGGTATCGTCATATTCAAAGGCGCTTCATACCGAATAATTGTCAATCGTTTTATCTCATTGAATTTTCGAGACATAGATATCTGTTTTTGCTTGAAAGAAAAGAAGATCGCCGGGAAAGTTGAAAAAAGTGTTTGACGCGTACCGATTGTGTTTGAGCTTAAAAAGGCAGTTGAAAAAGTTTGGAGGGCAGAATGCTTCGATTCACTTGCTACTTGTGTTTGCTACGGGGG
This sequence comes from Mermis nigrescens, assembly GCA_036768485.1. Classification (NCBI taxonomy): domain Eukaryota; kingdom Metazoa; phylum Nematoda; class Enoplea; order Mermithida; family Mermithidae; genus Mermis; species Mermis nigrescens. The sequence continues at coordinate 330,601 of JAVLUZ010000221.1, read as the reverse complement.
GACCGCTGTTGCCGAACCCTCGCCTTTTTAATTCTTTGAGTGATTTTACGCAATTAAGCAGTATTTGACAGCAATATTGATTACGTACAACTATTTGTTGCATTTCCACCAATTATGCACCAAATTAAACGTTTTTATACTCCTTTTTGAGCCTTTTGGCAAACGGTAATTAATATCTTGGAGCTACTGTTATTTTCATCCAGAGGCTATTAAATAAAACATTAACTTATGTTCAAAATGCTTATGATTTTTTCAGATATTTTAAAGCTTAATCGACGCTATCTATGCACAAAATGACCCCGGACAGAAACTACACAATTATGCAGCAGTTTCCCAGCAATTTACAGCCAAATTTCGCCAAAAATAAATTAAAGTAGTTTTCCATGCATAACAATTTTGAGGCGCGTAGCTAGACTTCTGAATTGGTGGGGGCACTTGCAATTCTAGGAATTTTTATGGGGTGAGCGGTACACTAACTTTTCCAAAAACAGTCAAAAGTAGGTCCAAAATTTTGCCCTTTACGTGTGAAATAGAGTTTTTCGGCATTTTACGTTGTCTACTTTAATTTAGAATCGCTTATGATGCAACATTTTCTCGGAAAATTTCGAAATTTTCTCAGATTTTGTACGAAAATATCAATAAACTTCCTTGAATTTGGTCAAAATCTTGCGCGGAGTGCCGAAAAATTTGTAAAATATAGGTGGAAGGACGTTTAGATGCATGATATACTGCTCAATTTTCTGTATTAGTAGCACTTAACGCGAAATGTCGTCAATTTTTAAAATTTATGCTTGAAAATAGAAAAAAATCTATGCTGTAGCTGTTTCTGCTCCTGAAATTGTTTTGAAACCTATTCTATGAGCAAAAAATAGCTTGACTACCGAAAAGGTAAATAAATATCATTAATAAGTGTTGCGCCGGATAAATTTGAAAAATTATGATCACTGAAGGCCAAAAATAATTGCAAGTTGAATATCCATTCTTTATATCGCTAACCATTTTTTGGGCCAATGGGGGTGGATACACCCTCTCCCGCTCCCCTTAAATTCGTCTCTGGGCGGAAGGGGGTGGGGCGAAGTTTCGAAATTAGATATCCCAACAACTACTTGTAGACAGGTTAAATTTTTAATCATATTCAAAAAAGATATTGTATGAAATGCTATATAATTGATTTCCAACCGTTATATCAATGCTTTACACCTGCTGAAAAGTTGTTTAACTTGTTTTAGACTCAGTTCTTGTGCATTGCAAATGGAAGCAATACAGAAATGAATAATCGTGCGCAGAACGGAAAAGAAATTTTGATTTTGACATATTCACCATGCCTTACTTGAATTTGGGCTGCTTTAAAAGACAAAAAAGTTGTACGAAAGCATTAAATCCGGCTTAAAGCGCCTGGCTAATCAGCTCAAAGGTGTAAAATATCTTCTAACAGTCATTCAAATCCGCTCCAAGAATCTTAAATTTTTTGTTTTGTGGGTCAGATCCGTGCTCAAACATACCTTTCCGAAATTTTGGGGAGGACTAGTTCTCATTATTCCCAACCATGTGCCTGATAATTCATTGTACGCTCCAGAGTGCAGAATTAAAAAAGGTAGCTTACGCCATTGGGATTGAGCAAAGACAGATTTGATTGATAAGAACCTGAAAATAAAGGAGGAAGTCTCAATCAGAACTTTTTAATCATAAAAATAGATTAAGCTATTCTTCATATAAATCTTTGCAAATAAATAACAAAAAATCCATCTCCATGTTCTATTTTTTAATGTAGTTATTGTGCCAATGTTATGGCATAATTAAAATATAAAAAAATTCTATAAAAAATCATTTTTCTATAAAATAAGTTAAAAAGAGGTATGGACTTACCTATTTGTGATGACTTTGACTTTTTTAAAAAATTTATTTACACTTCCGGAAGAAAATTTATCTCAATTTTATACATTTAAAGAAAAAACTGTTTTTCCAGGTTGTGTCATAGCGGTTCCCTCTGGAGATAAAAATCCAGCCTTTACTCTATATAAATGGTTTTCACAATTCACTTTTTTAAAATTGAATTTTAACTCCGTTGGTGCTAATGCTTTTAATGAATTGCACTGCTCAAGGCTATTGCTAATTAATCTTTTTGAAGCTTGAATTAAAATGCCTTTCACAGTTAAAAGGTTTTGAAATTTTCAAATTTTACTAAATTTTTAAAATTCTGAATAGACGTTAACATCGGTTTTCGACGTCTATATTTTCAAAAAGAGGCTTTTAATTGCATTTTATAAAAGTTATACAGACAATGAAAATTTAGGACAGAATTTTTCAAAACTAAATCCACTAAAGTGTCAAATTTTAGCAATGATAGTTTTGATACAAAAAGGCAGATTTATTACATTAATGGTCATCATAATTTAAAAAGCACATATGCGCCATTTGTTGACACAAGGTTGCAAAAAATTACTCTATGTTGCACTTTGATACACAGTTGCATCCTTTATTTTTTCTTTTACATTGTACGGTCATCAAGATTCAATCAGCACATGCTTTTCGCTAACGTGTAGGGTTAAGATAATATGCAAACACTTTGCTTAGATTAAATGAAAAAAGCGCAGTATGTATTACAAAAAAGACGCAAACAGGTTTACATCGAAATTTTATAGAAAAATTTACTATATCGGCTATGCAGTAATTTATTTATTAGTTCAATCCTGAACAATGATTTTGTACATTTGTACCTGACTGACAGATGATCGGTAGCGTTCGGCTGTCGTTGTTGCGCAATCCGCATAATATGCTCAGTCTAAAACATGAGTAATAAATTATTATTTTTTCCTTATTTAATCTAAACATGATCAGAATCTCTTTTTTTGAATTATTCACGCGCTAGGGAAGATTTATAGTTTACAGGTTTATTTCAAAATCCACAGGCTGCATTGCTTTAAGCGACATCAAATAAGAAATAGTCACATAGACAGTGTTTTTTACCACTGTTCACTGATTTTTTATCAAAAGAGCCCGCAAATTTTAGAGAAAAATGAAGTAACCCGATTACTTGGTTATAATTGTATGCAGCTTGTGTTTACGATCAATTTTCAACTTCATCTGAATCCAACCTATTAAAACTCATTCGGAAAACACTTTGTTCCAGCCATGAGAAAACGCATGAAAATTAGCAAATGATCTATACGACAAAGAGCAAAAAGAGTAAAAAGCGGAGAAAAATAAGGTAAGGAATGAGGTAGGTACGCTGTAAGTAAAACGAAAATAAAAAGACCTTAACCAGAATTTGATCTACGCCAGCCATGCAGTGCACCTACAGTATTACAATTAGAATCGAGGATTGGAGGGAGCGTCGAAAAAAATTTCAAGGAAAAAATGTCATAAATTGATGATAAACACCAGAGTTTCGACGTTTCTTAACGAGCTCTCATTGGCGTCAAAAAATTACAACGAAACGAATAAGATGTTAAAAACTTGATTCTCATGGTTTTTTAAGTTTCTTGGAACTTCTTAATCCCGGGGTCCAAGGCCCGTATTCTCAAAGGCGGACTAACGCTAGCCCGTGCTAAGTAGAGGACTTTAGCCCGAACTAAGGCCCGTATTCACAAAGGCGAGCTAGCCTTAATCTCGAGCTGAGTTACAAATTTTTCTCGGATTATATTGACGCATTGGATGATATTCCGAATGAAGAGAATGTTCAAAGGCCCTTCAAGGAACTACTTAATCCATTTCATGCTTTTGGATGATGAAAAGTTTAAAAGACGTTATAGATTACGGAAGGTTACGGCTAACGAACTCATAAATTTGTTGGAACCACGGATCAAATCAGCAACTTATCGAAATGATCCACTACCACCCTACTAACAGGTCAAAAAATTATTACATTCATTTTACGTTCATTTATTTTCATTCATAATACTTTGAACACACGTAAGAAAAACTGTTTCAATTTAATCAGCATTCAATTCAATATGGTGAATGTGTATTATTTTCACATTTGGTTGTAAGAATTATAACTTGAAGCCGATTGATGAAGATAAGCCGTTGAATCATCCACATGTCGATTTTTTATTCCTATTTAGCTCGGGCTACGTAGCACACTGCTAGCTCGCCTTTGTGAATACGACCTAACGTTAGCTCGAGCTAACGATTAGCTCGAGCTGAATCTAGAGCTACGCAGCTCGAGCTAAACTAGCTCGCCTTTGTGAATACGGGATTAAGTACTTGGCCCGTATTCACAAAGGCGAGCTAACTTAGCTCGAGCAAAATATTTCACTATTTCAGCCCTCCTGTTTGTACAGTACCACTTTCACAATGGCATAATTTTATAAAGTACTGTGACCACAATATTTTCAGAAAAAAAACACTTGAGTCATTGGTGCTTTTGATTGCAGTGTGAAAATTCTGAATGTTGGTGATATGCACGGTGAAGTGTATCGAAACCAGAAAGGCTGGCTTTCAATCAATGTAAAATGCATTGTTTGACGGGCAAACTGATGATTCGGGACATTGAAGCCAGTCATAAAGGAAGCACACACGATCACACGGGTAGCTAGCTATATGGGATAGGGAGGGGTATGTAGCATGTAACACCTCAAAGTGTTCGGGTTTACCTCAAAGTGTCCGGTATGTCTAGCATCGTTCCAAAGTATCAAGCTTTTCTTTCTTACTAAATTTGGCTAATAAAAATTGAACGAAACTGAAAGAGTCGTCCATTCCCGCGCCAAATGAATAAAAATGTAAAGTTTGTGGAAAACCTGGGGTTCAGCCGTATAATTTTTTCAAAGTGCTTTTTTCGACTAAAAAACGATGGGTACTTGTCAAAAATATTGTTTTTTGACGTTTTTTTTTACAATGCTTGTTCTATAGAGAAGATAGAAACCTGAAATATTTAGAAACAAAGTTAAAATAATTTTAGTAAATTGAACGAAATATAGTCAGAAAAATATAAAAAATGGCGCAAAGCGCCGATTATTTGACTTTATTCGGTCAAAAAATTGGCTAAACACGCGTAAAACAGCAAACTTTATGCGATTTTTCTTTGAGAAATCAACAATTCTGGGGGTCAGCAGCCATTCTGCGGGGGGTACGACCACACGTGGGCGTAGGGGAGGGGTTCGGGGGTATGCATCCCACCAGAAGGCCAAATGCCCCAGAATTCAATTTTCGAAAATTTTTCTTGTTTTTTTCGCAATTTTTTTGTATGCCAATGGATAGTGCTCGATGAGAAACGTTGAAAATGTTGTTTCTTTTGCCATACCAATATTTTAAAGACCATTTTCTACCTTTGACAAGTCTTGCACCTCCCCAGAATTTTGGTGCTGCCCACTTATGGGTACGACCCCTCCAAATGGTACGCACGCGCACTTATGTGAAATTCCTTTAATCATTATATCACCTTAGCTAGGTTGCTCAGTATTCTTTCATTTTAAAGCAACGAAAAAATGAATGCGTTTAAGCGTTGTCAAAGAAATGAAAAACAATATGTGACAAAGAAAGGTCATTAGCTTCAGAGCAAAGTTTAATGTTCGAGGAAGTGCCTAAAATGCTATCCTAATTTAAGACATCTAATTATTTACATTGAGAGCACGAAACCGCCTAGAATGATTTGTGTGGCCTGTCTAATGAGTCTAAAATTCCCTAACCAATTAATTACATCTAATGCTGTACCAAATTAATGTGTATCATGCAAAAAATAAATTACCGACGACTGGGACACTCTGAGATGGATCTAATATTAGCTCAAAGTGTCCGCCGGACACTTTGAGGTACCCCAAAGCATCCGGCCGGACACTTTGACACCCGGACACTCTGAGGTATGATAGAGGCTGGTCTTCCCAAAATTTTGAAAGCACAAATATTTTTTTTCATGGGTCCTCCAAGAGAAAATTTAAAATTCTCGAAGCCGAGATATTCAAAAAGTTGTCAGAATAAATTTTAGCATATTTTTGAGCTATTATGCCCAGAATTTTCGGCACTTCGGGCAAAATTTATTATTTGCTGCATAACTTTTGTCTTCCATATGGCACACATTTGTGCATAAAATGAAGAAATAAGTCAAAATTTTCCGATGCTTCACGCTTTACGTATAATTATTTATTTTCCATATTGCTCTTGTTTGCAATCTACCTGAATCGAATACTGAACAAATTAAACATTCTTTTAGCAAGATCGAGCTTGTATTTACTGTTGATTAATGATTTGTACGGCCATTTTATACGACACAATTTTAAAGACAAGTGGAATTGAAGTCTTTTTTCAACTTTCACCTCCAATATATAGAGCTCGCTGAGAAACATTCAAAAACACTATTTTTGTATAGGCATCTACAAGTATTTGTTGAGATATCCGACTTCATAATTTTAGTTCCTCCAAATTCAGAAGGTCAGCTACGTGCATATACACGATTCGAGAATTTTTATGAATCTCAGTCACGATTAACCCTTGAAAATGAACATCCTTCAATACATGCGCTTGGAAACCGTGGATATGCTTGCACTCCTTGACCCCTCGGCCGTTTTCGCACTTATCTTCCGTGTAAAGATGACGGTTTTTTTTTGGTATGTAAACAAGGCCTGCTCTAAGGCTTATTTGCCCGGGCTACGTAACCCGGCTCTAGCTCGCCTTTGTGAATACGGGCTAACGTTAGCTCGCGCTAATGTTAGCCCGAGCTAATCGTAAATCTCGTGCTACGCAGCCCGAGCTGCTAAGGCCTTTAGCTCAGGCTAAACAGCCCGCCTTTGTGAATACGGCTTCAAGCCATGCATGCGCAGCACCATATTGTGTGGCTGCAAGTAGCATCTTGCAATTGCATGCATTAAACTTACCTTATCGTTTCCTCTATCATAAGCGCAGGCCAAGCTTGCCAATGCGACTCTAATACTGTAATACACTGCATCTCTAGTTCCTTCAGGGCCGAGTAAATGACAGAATGCGGGAATATGCGTTAAGACAGCCGCCCAAATCGCCGAGCCGTGCCGAATGCAAGCTACTAGACTATATCTTGTCTGAAAGTTAAATACATAGATGCGCTCAGCGGAGAAATTCATTATATTGCTGCAAAAGCAAAAATTTTATTACATATGATGCATGCATTAACTGATCTTTTAAACCAAAAGTTTTTCTGATCTAAAGAAATTTTCTCAGTCTCCGAATATTTATGGACTAGCAAGGAAAAATGCAGCTGATGCAACAAAAAAGGACGAATACAGGCATTATTAAAAAATTTAAAAGTTGGTGACTAGAAAAAAGTCACTTGTGCGTGCATGCATGCTACAAAATTAGACGTTCTATTAGCGATGCTAAATTCGAAGTATAATCTGCAGCCTCTGAAAATGAATGTGTAAAACATTTTCTTGCTGGTTCACTTGAAGGAGAGAAGAAACTTTGATTTGTAATAAATGTTCGATTTGTTGCTCATCTATATTTCATTTTTTGATGATACATAGCCCATTTTTAATAATATGATTAATGAACTATGGAATTCGAATCTTATTTGCTATATTTTGTATTCTTTTCGAACATTCCTTCAGTTATTATGCACTGCCATCCTGATCTACACGTAGTTCTTATTGTCCTTCTAATTATTCTTACCTGCCTTATACGTTTTGATGCTAAATATTGTTTATGCGCATGTTTAGTCCTCGTCAGAATTAGCACCTCTGTTGCCTAATCGAAATTCGATTGCACTTAAAGTTTATAGTCCGCAAGATTTGTTCTTCTTACTTCAAGTGATCACTTCCATTTGGATAATACTCTGCTTGTGTTTTTCTTTTGTAGGCCGCAGAATATACTTCGAGTTTTGCATTGCTAAGAGAAAGTCTAATTTATTAGCGTGCATGCATGAATATGTGACTTTACCTAGTCCCCGTCTTTTACATCTTTAATAATGCGCGTTTTCAAGTATATTTGTCCTTTTTGTTCCATCGGGGTATTTTTCCTTGCTAGTACCCACCTTTTTATTAACATATATGAATAAATCAGTGGAGTTTATTAAGAATACCCATGCCTATGTGTTGTGAAGCGTGTAGTAAGTCGTATGTTTCCTTTGTTTATTCCAACCAACATAATTATCGGTTGCATGTGTTAGCGATTGGGATGGCTTGCTGATTTTAGTCTATAGACTGTTCGTGAACGTCGGATGCTACGTATTACTCAGTGACTACAGTAGAGTTTTATTAAAAACACGTCATGATGAGTTCAATTGAAAAAAAGATACGACGGACGGAAGATAAATCACTTGATTGGCGTTGGGGGACCAACCAGGGACCTCTTATACTTTTTAATGCATGGTAGTACAGTCTGTTTTTCTCAGGGGCAGATGGTGTCGATTCCCGGGCGAGCTAGTTGGCGTCGGCTCTAGGTTTCTACGGTCAGTTAGAGTTACAAGCTACCAATCTATTCTGTGTTATTCATTTAGTGACTAAGCTAAAACACAGGGTGTTCTGTTCACGTGGACTGCTGTTTGCTGGAAGCGGCTAAAAATGAGTACTATCTATTTTAGAACCGACGGTCATTTTTCACATGAATGGTACATTTTCCAGGGATTGGAGTGGATGAGTTTGAGTGAGTCTTATTTTGAAACAAAGAGGCGCTAACTTGGCGCCAGTTTTTGATCTGCAGCTGCCGCTCAAAATAGTTTCTTTAGTTTTCAAGAGCAAATAGTTTTATCGCTTGATGCTTGAATAACAAAACTGCGCTATAAGCGTGTGCTTGTGTTACTAAGTGATAAGCCAGCTCTGTGTTATTATCATATTATATCATAGTGTGATATTATTCATGAGATATTGTGTTATTCAGCGTGTTATGAGAGATAAGTTTTCATTACACATGGCTTTTCAAGACATATATAACATTTGAAAAAAATAAAAAGGTCACTCGTCGCTTCGCTGGTTTCGAACACACGACTTCTCGATTTCTAATCCGACGCTCTCACCAGTTTAGACCAATTTATGGCCAGTCCCAGAAGGGGGGCCTAAGGGGCTATAGTCCCCCAAAACTGGAAAATTTTGTAAATACAAAAGGAAAAATAGAGAATCGGTCCCAATCCATCATATTAGAAAGTTAACGTTTTCACTCATTGTAGTTATATGCCGATTAAGCATCATATACTTTAACACGAATGTCATTGTCAGTTTTGCCAACCTAGCATTTTTAATGCCACTTTAGCATTTTTTAGAGGATTGTCCTAGGCATGGTTTCGGCACTTTTATTATCAATTTCACACAAATATTTTTCGAAATAAATTTTGAAAAAAATATATTTTGACTGAAAAAGATGAGGTATGACCAAATATGTACAAAAACGACATTATTTTATGCTCTAGCTGGTTTATACGCACAAAAAGGGTCGATAAATTGTGAATGAACTATGCACCGGTTAGCTACACAAAAAAATCCTGCGACCGCCCCTGCAATTGCCTGGTTGCTTGTTTTCTGTTCTTAGGAAAGTATAGAATCAAGTTTTAAGCTTATACGCTTATACGCGCAGTAAGTAAGACTGCATGCACATATTTCACATTTAGGCTTAACTACCGCAGTTATTTATTAAGACTAAGTCCCAAGTCATATTCATTGGAGTTGACAAAAAATTACCAAGTTTATTCACTTCATACTTAGCACATTACACCGCCAGGACTAACTCCGTATTGAGTGTAAAGAAACGCGACTACGTACGTTGAGTAACCATTGACACGTGCTTCTTTTTTAGAATTTCTCTACGACTCGGTTTATAATCGAAGAAGCTAGCAGACAAAAAACGGTAAAAATAGCATGTTTTGTTACCCCAGAGTTTAAACTTTACATCTCCATACCTAATTTTGTATTGAGTTTAAAGAAACGCGTCCAAGTGCGATGTGAACCCCTAGAAGCACTTTATTTTTAGAATGCCTTGCACGTCCGATTCATGACCGAAGAAGCGAGTAAACTAAAAAAGAGGTAAGTAGTATAGCCTGCGACCCTGGGAGGGGCAACGTTATAACATAGCCCATGTTATAAGATAGGTGGAACTAGGTTCGGGAACTTTTTTATTGTGTTATAGCATAGGCGGACGTGTGTGGTAGCTGGAAAATGGGGGTTGAAATGTGCGCCCTGGCTCCGAGAATGTGCGCCCTGAGGGGGTTCCCTGTGTTATAATATAGGCGGGGGTGAGGGGTGCGCCCTGAGTGCGCCCTGAGTGCGCCCTGGGTATTTTGCCGAAAAAATAGTTGTCCCTGGGGGATAAGGTAATTCCGGAACTTTCAAGAAAGTTATCCCTGGGGGAAGGGGGTAGTTCGGGAACTTTCAAAAAGTCGCCCCTAGGGTTGGGGGATAGTTCGGGAACTTTCAAAAGAGTTGTCCCTTGGGATAAGGGGGTAGTTCGGGAACTTTTGTCCTTGGGGGGAAGGGAGTTCGGGAACTTTCAAAAAGTTGTTCCAGGAGAGGGGCACCAACAAGGGTTCATTAGTGCCTTCTCTTTAAACTTAGGATAAGAGTGGCCGAAGGAGGGTAGTATAAGGTGGGCCTATGATAGGAATAGGATAAGAAGGGATGGTGAACCACTTTACACCACTTTACACTTTACACTTGTTTACACTTTGCACTACTTTACACCTTTACACTTTACACTACTTTACACTTTACACTACTTTACACTACTTTACACTTTACACTACTTTACACAAGTTTACACTTTACACTACTTTACACTTTACACCCACTTTACACTTTACACGACTTTACACCTCTTTACACTGTACGTTACATTTTTTGCTGCTCTTTAAGCATGAGCATAGAATGAGAGGATTTGCGCGGGTCACAAGCACCATTAAAGCGCTGTTTTTGGAGGAAAAAACTTACTGCACTTGAGGCATTTTTGTAATCAGATCATAATGATGATTATTAGCAGCATGTAAATCAAGCACCTTATCAGCCACAGGTCCTTGAAAAAACAAAATATTATTATAATATACTTTTATTTGGTAGTCGGGCACTAGAACTTTTTGTATTTTTTGAACAGCCTCAAGACCATATTTATCTTCATTGATGTTAATATTAGCCTTATGCATTAAATCTAAAGCTAGCTGTTTTTGCAGAGTGTGACGTGCCCTGTCACCATTCCGAATAGATTCCCATTTTGGGCTACTGTCCAGCTTCGCTATTCCTGTTACAATAGCTCTGGGTAGCGATAAATTATCATTTGATGTAATTTTAATAAATGCTCCTCCATTTTTGCAGAACTCACTCACATCAAATTCCAGACCACAACCTATTTGTGGTCTTCTATCAACAGTACTACCTTAAATTCCATGTCTTCGTTGAAGCAAAGCTCATTCTTCGATTGAGCCACATTTTCTATAATACTCAAAACCTTATCAGCATTAATATACTGGCGCTCAGTAAATGGAACTAACACAGGCGTATTAATGCTTGGCTGTCTAATTTCAATGCCTACCATACTGTCGGAAGGGCAGCCATGTATCATCTTATTAATAGCTTCCTCAAAAATCTGTTCAAAAATCTCAAAGAGATTAGGGCATTCATGAAGGTTCTTAAAACGCAACAAAAATGCCTTGGCAGTTGTCCTAAACCTACGAACAGAAATGCTCGGGAGTTTATGTATTTCAAAGTACTGATTCAGATCCATTTTTGAGTAAAATTATATGTATGTATATCCATATTTATAGACAAAAATCTATAAATACTAATATTTTGTTACTTAAAATATAATAAAAATGGAGGAAATTCAGGAAATAAAAAAGCGTTCATTCGTGGACACGGAAAGGAAACCGTATGGGAGGTCAATAAAGCCGCCCATTGAGATATGTGGTCGTAATATGGAGAGGCCCATGTACCCTTTGATGATTCAACTTTGTTATTTTTGCCAAAAAGCATCATGTGAACGGGAATTTTTTGAAACTAACGGGGGTCTATGGTACATTAATATTCAGATGTGCCCTAGATGTGGGGAATATAATAGAGCAGCGCAGGAGGCTGGAACTAAAGTGCTCAAACGGTATGCATCAGAAGCAGCCGAAGAACTAAAAGCTAAAATTGCTCAAGAAAAAAGTCTATAAATATGAACCCACTAGCGTAATTTCAATAATCTCTTAAAAACATGGCTTCCCCCGGAGAGCTTACCTACCAGCAATTTATCCTTAAGCTTGTTGAAAAAGCCTGTAAACGGTTTGTGACGAATCGTGATGTTCATAGTATAGGTGCGTTTTTCTGGAGAATTGTTAATGATGAGTTTAAGGAGCAAAGAAAAGAAGAGCTCAAACGCGACGCGTTTTGGCAGTTTGCGTTGGACTTGAAAGATTGTATTCTGGAAAAGAAAATGGAACAGCTGTTCAGCCTATGGCAACAGTTCAATTCAAACGGGAAGAACCTGTTTGAAAATATGTACGATAATTGTATTTGGTACAACGTAAATTGTCTTATATAGCTCTCCCATTATAAATATTAAACTAGTTTTCTCGTAAAAAATGGACAAAAAATTGAAAAAGTTGTATTACGATACTAAATCGGGGTACTCTGGTGTAAACCAGCTGTACCTCAGAGCCAAAAAAGTATTTCCAAAATCAAAAATAAAACAATGGTTAGAAAAGCAACCATCATATACTTTGCACAAACCTGCATTAAGAAAATATTTGCGGAACAGGGTTTTAGTAAGCAGTATTGATGAACAGTGGCAAGCTGATCTGGTTGATCTCCAATCACTATCTCAGCATAATGATGGGTACAAGTATTTATTGAACTGTATAGACATTTTCTCAAAATACTCATGGTCTATACCCTTAAAAAGCAAATTTTCTAATGATATTGTTGAAGCTTTCCAGAAAATCTTTAAAGATCGAAAACCGTATAAATTACAGACTGATGCAGGTAAAGAATTCGTGAACAAAGAGTTTCAGAAATTTTTAAAATCTGAATCTGTTGACTTTTTTGTTACTAAAAGCGAACTGAAAGCATCGGTAGTAGAACGATTTAATCGCACATTAAAAGAGAAAATGTGGCGGTACTTTACTAAAAAGAATACGTACAGGTACATTGACGTCTTAGACAATCTCATGCATAATTATAATCATTCTATGCATAGAACTATAGGTACATTTCCAGCAAACGTTACGCCAAAAAACGAGCAAGAAATTTTAAATAAAGCCTTTCGCATTACAAAAAAAGATGCAGTATTTAAGTTCAATGTTGGCGATAAGATACGTCTAAGTAAAGTTAAGCGCACTTTTGAAAAAGGATACTGGCCCAATTGGACTGAAGAATTTTATATCGTTAAAGAGAGATACGCTAGAACACCACCAGTGTATAGTTTAGAAGACCAAATGGGTGAAAAATTAGAAGGTATTTTCTATGAACCAGAACTGCAAAAAATTGACGTTTCAACTGAAGATTTATTCATTGTCGAAAAAATTCTAAAAACTCGAAAACGCGGCAACAAAACTGATTATTTTGTTCGATGGAGAGGTTACCCGCCCAAATTTGATTCTTGGGTCCCTGATCTGATAAACGTATAAATGGTAATTTTGAATCTGATTTTGAAACAGGAAAAATGGAGGCTGGTCATTGTTTCTTCAAGCAAATTGCAAAATGTCTACTTTTCTGACACGCTATTTTAGTCTTTTCAAGCTTCATTAGGAAATGCTTAGAAAAAGGCGACGTGTGCACCCTGTCCAAGTTATGCCAGTATTTAAGCCCCAAGGCTGAATTTTATTCTGCTAATCTTTATGCAAAAAGCTTTATTATGATCACATTTCTTCATCTAAAAAGCGCAAATTTTTTGTAAAGTTTGGAAAATTTCTTGCAAAGTTTTGGAAAATTTTTGTAAAGTTTGAAAAATTTCTTGCAGAGTTTGGAATCAATTTTATATGCTTAAGGATAGCAAATTTGTAGACATTAGAAAATTTATTGTAAAGTTTGAAAAATTTCTTGCTGGAATTGAAAAATTTTTGCAATGAATGAAACTTTAGTTCATTCAATTTGGCATTGCTCAAGCATTGATTCAACTATTTTATGTGCTATATGCAATTCATGTTCTCTTTTTGCACCAGTGAGAATCATTTTTCCGCTTGTAAAGAGTAAAAACGTTACATTTCTGAATTTATATATTAAGCCAGGAAAGAGTTCTACTTCATACATGCATTTTCTTTTAACCAACTCATAAAATTTGCAAAGATTTATGCGAAATCCTAAATCAGCAGAGCCTACAAACAGCTGAGGCTGTATTTTTAGGTAACAGGCTTGTGCATTTATTAGCTCTATAAAATGTTTTATTGCATTTTCGCCATCTTTAACTTTTTAGCTCCTACGCATACTATTTTACCTGACTTGAATATCAATAATGTAGCATGAGGTGGTCGATATATGATACCTGGAAATTTCTGAGGGTTATATTGTGCAGTATTTGGTAATTTTGCATATATCTCATCTAGATCAAGTGTGTCTTTAAGTGCTGCAGTAAGCACTATGTTCTGAATAGTAACCATTTTCTATATATACCCACCTGTTTCTTAATACATATTTATAAACCATGATTTTTCAACACCCTTTTACTTGCCTTGTTTCTGGGCCAACAAAGTCTGGCAAGACAACTTTTGTCAGGCAATTATTAGAAAACAGAGCACACTTGTTTGATACAAAAATTAAAAAGATTTGGTGGTGCTTTGCCGAAAATCAGCCGCTGTATAGGGAAATGCAAGATGTTTCATTTATAGAAGGGCTTCCTGATTTTAGTTATTTAAAAAAGTTTAGTCCAATGCCGCAACTTTTGATATTAGATGATCTAATGCAAGAGAGCAAGGGTAATGTTCAAATTGTACAGCTTTTCACAAGGAGATGTCATCATTGGAATATTAGCATCATTCACATTGTTCAAAATGTGTTCTTTGAAGGCCTCAGAACTTCACGCATAAACTCTGATTATATAGTCTTATTTAAAAACCCTGCCGATCAATTACAGTCACAAATTTTGTCTCGCCAACTTTATCCAACAAATTCCAAATATTTCCTAGAAGCTTATTCTGATGCTACCTCTCAGCCACATGGCTATCTCTTGATAGATCTCACCCAAA
The DNA here is from genome assembly GCA_036768485.1 of Mermis nigrescens. NCBI lineage: Eukaryota > Metazoa > Nematoda > Enoplea > Mermithida > Mermithidae > Mermis > Mermis nigrescens. The sequence goes on along the minus strand of JAVLUZ010000221.1, from coordinate 315,561 downwards.
ATGCTAGAGATGAATTAAGACTTAAAACAAACATATTTAGCAAGCATCCGACTGTTTATGTAAAAAAATCTATAAATACTAATAATGACGGTGTAACCAATAAAAATGGGTAAAGAACGATTAAAACGCAATATTGTGTGCTTACACCTTCTGAGTCGAGCAAGAAAACCTCAAAGGAAGTCAATTATAAATACTGCCAGTAAAGATCAAATACTTTGTCTCTGTGACTGTGCAAGCAACTTTTTAAATGGTAACATTCCTTTTTTCCGAAAAAGATATAAACAAACTTCGGAGATATCAAAATCAAATAAGACGTCTGAAATAATAAAAACAAATCAGCACAATAGAAAGAAAAATATTATAGTACAGGATGGTGGTTTTCTTCTCGGACTCAGAAGGTGTAAGCACACAATATTGCGTTTTAATCGTTCTTTACCCATTTTTATTGGTTACACCGTCATTATTAGTATTTATAGATTTTTTTTACATAAACAGTCGGATGCTTGCTAAATATGTTTGTTTTAAGTCTTAATTCATCTCTAGCATTTTGGGTGAGATCTATCAAGAGATAGCCATGTGGCTGAGAGGTAGCATCAGAATAAGCTTCTAGGAAATATTTGGAATTTGTTGATAAAGTTGGCGAGACAAAATTTGTGACTGTAATTGATCGGCAGAGTTTTTAAATAAGACTATATAATCAGAGTTTATGCGTGAAGTTCTGAGGTTTCAAAGAACACATTTTGAACAATGTGAATGATGCTAATATTCCAATTGATGACATCTCCTTGTGAAAAGCTGTACAATTTTGAACATTACCCTTGCTCTCCTGCATTAGATCATCTAATATCAAAAGTTGCGGCATTGACTAAACTTTTTTAAATAACTAAAATCAGGAAGCCCTTCTATAAATGAAACATCTTGCATTTCCTTATACAGTGGCTGATTTTCGGCAAAGCACCACCAAATCTTTTTAATTTTGTATCAAACAAGTGTGCTCTGTTTTCTAATAATTGCCTGACAAAAGTTGTCTTGCCAGACTTTGTTGGCCCAGAAACAAGGCAAGTAAAAGGGTGTTGGAAAATCATGGTTTATAAATATGTTTTAAGAAACAGGTGGGTATATATAGAAAATGGTTAATATTCAGAACATAGTGCTTACTGCAGCATCTAAAGACACACTTGATCTAGATGAGATATATGCAAATTACCAAATACTGCACAATATAACCCTCAGAAATTTCCAGGTATCATATATCGACCACCTCATGCTACATTATTGATATTCAAGTCAGGTAAAAATAGTATGCGTAGGAGCTAAAAAGTTAAAGATGGCGAAAATGCAATAAAACATTTTATAGAGCAAATAAATGCACAAGCCTGTTACCTAAAAATACAGCCTCATTAGCTGTTTGTAGGCTCTGCTGATTTAGGATTTCGCATAAATCTTTTTTGCAAATTTTATGAGTTGGTTAAAAGAAAATGCATGTGTGAAGTAGAACTCTTTCCTGGCTTAATATATAAATTCAGAAATGTAACGTTTTTACTCTTTACAAGCGGAAAAATGATTCTCACTGGTGCAAAAAGAGAGCATGAATTGCATATAGCACATAAAATAGTTGAATCAATGCTTGAGCAATGCCAAATTGAATGAACTAAAGTTTCATTCATTGCGAAAATTTTTCAATTCCAGCAAGAAATTTTTCAAACTTTACAATAAATTTTCTAATGTCTACAAATTTGCTATCCTTAAGCATATAAAATTGATTCCAAACTCTGCAAGAAATTTTTTCAAACTTACAAAATTTTCAAAACTTTGCAAGAAATTTTCCAAACTTTACAAAAATTTGCGGGCTTTTAGATGAAGAAATGTGATCATAATAAAGCTTTTTGCATAAAGATTAGCAAAATAAAATTCAGCCTTGGGGCTTAAATACTGGCATAACTTGGACAGGGTGCACACGTCGCCTTTTTTCAAGCATTTCCTAATGAAGCTTGAAAAGACTAAAATAGCGTGTCAGAAAAGTAGACATTTTGCAATTTGCTTGAAGAAACAATGACCAGCCTCCATTTTTCCTGTTTCAAAATCAGATTCAAAATTACCATTTATACGTTTATCAGATCAGGGACCCAAGAATCAAATTTGGGCGGGGTGTCCCTCCGTCGAACAAAATAATCAGTTTTGTTGCCGCGTTTTCGAGTTTTTAGAATTTTTTCGACAATGAATAAATCTTCAGTTGAAACGTCAATTTTTTGCAGTTCTGGTTCATAGAAAATACCTTCTAATTTTTCACCCATTTGGTCTTCTAAACTATACACTGGTGGTGTTCTAGCGTATCTCTCTTTAACGATATAAAATTCTTTTTCAGTCCAATTGGGCCAGTATCCTTTTTCAAAAGTGCTTAACTTTACTTAGACGTATCTTATCGACAACATTGAACTTAAATACTGCATCTTTTTTTGTAATGCGAAAGGCTTTATTTAAAATTTCTTGCTCCTTTTTTGGCGTAACGTCGGTTGAAATGTACCCCCAGTTCTATGCATAGAATGATTATAATTATGCATGAGATTGTCTAAGACGTCAATGTACCTGTACGTATTCTTTTTTAGTAAAGTACCGCCACATTTTCTCTTTTAATGTGCGATTAAATCGTTCTACTACCGATGCTTTCAGTTCGCTTTTAGTAACAAAAAAGTCAACAGATTCAGATTTTAAAAATTTCTGAAACTCCTTGTTCACGAATTCTTTACCTGCATCAGTCTGTAATTTATACGGTTTTCGATCTTTAAAGATTTTCTGAAAGCTTCAACAATATCATTAGAAAATTTGCTTTTTAATGGTATAGACCATGAGTATTTTGAGAAAATGTCTATACAGTTCAATAAATACTTGTACCCATCATTATGCTGAGATAGTGATTGGAGATCAACCAGATCAGCTTGCCACTGTTCATCAATACTCGCTTACTAAAACCCTGTTCCGCAAATATTTTCAATGCAGGTTGTGCAAAGTATATGAGGGTGGCTTTTCTAACCATTGTTTTATTTTTGATTTTGGAAATACTTTTTTGGCTCTGAGGTACAGCTGGTTTACACCAGAGTACCCCGATTTAGTATCGTAATACAACTTTTTCAATTTTTTGTCCATTTTTTACGAGAAAACTAGTTTAATATTTATAATGGGAGAGCTATATAAGACAATTTACGTTGTACCAAATACAATTACCGTACATATTTTCAAACAGGTTCTTCCTGTTTGAATTGAACCGTTGCCATAGGCTGAACAGCTGTTCCATTTTCTTTTCCAGAATACAATCTTTCAAGTCCAACGCAAACTGCCAAAACGCGTCGCGGTTGAGCTCTTCTTTTCTTTGTTCCTTAAACTCATCATTAACAATTCTCCAGAAAACGCACCTATACTATGAACATCACGATTCGTCACAAACCGTTTACAGGCTTTTTTCAACAAGCTTAAGGATAAATTGCTGGTAGGTAAGCTCTCCGGGGGAAGCCATGTTTTTAAGAGATTATTGAAAAATTACGCTAGTGAGTTCATATTTATAGACTTTTTTCTTGAGCAATTTTAGCTTTTAGTTCTTCGGCTGCTTCTGATGCATATCGTTTGAGCACTTTAGTTCCAGCCTCCTGCGCTGCTCTATTATATTCCCCACATCTAGGGCACATCTGAATATTAATGTACCACAGACGCCCGTTAGTTTCAAAAAATTCCCGTTCACATGATGCTTTTTGGCAAAAATAACAAAGCTGAATCATCAAAGGGCATATGGGCCTCTCCACATGACCATATATCTCAATGCTTTATTGACCTCCCATACGGTTTCCTTTCCGTGTCCATGAATGAACGCTTTTTTATTTCTGAATTTCCTCCATTTTTATTATATTTTTATAACAAATATTAGTATTTATAGATTTTTGTCTATAAATATGGATATACATACATATAATTTTACTCAAAAATGGATCTGAATCAGTACTATGAAATACATAAACTCCCGAGCATTTCTGTTCGTAGGTTTAGGACAACTGCCAAGGCATTTTTGTTGCGTTTTAAGAACCTTCATGAATGCCCTAATCTCTTTGAGATTTTTGAACAGATTTTTGAGGAAGCTATTAATAAAAATGATACATGGCTGCCCTTCCGACAGTATGGTAGGCATTGAAATTAGACAGCCAAGCATTAATACGCCTGTGTTAGTTCCATTTACTGAGCGCCAGTATATTAATGCTGATAAGGTTTTGAGTATTATAGAAAATGTGGCTCAATCGAAGAATGAGCTTTGCTTCAACGAAGACATGGAATTTGAGGTAGTACTGTTGATAGAAGACCACAAATAGGTTGTGGTCTGGAATTTGATGTGAGTGAGTTCCGCAAAAATGGAGGAGCATTTATTAAAATTACATCAAATGATAATTTATCGCTACCCAGAGCTATTGCAACAGGAATAGCGAAGCTGGACAGTAGCCCAAAATGGGAATCTATTCGGAAAGGTGACAGGGCACGTCACACTCTGCAAAACAGCTAGCTAGATTTAATGCATACATTAAATATTAACATCAATGAAGATAAATATGGTCGTGAGGCTGTTCAAAAAATACAAAAAGTTCTAGTGCCCGACTACCAAATAAAAGTATATTATAATAATATTTTGTTTTTTCAAGGACCTGTGGCTGATAAGGTGCTTGATTTACATGCTGCTAATAATCATCTTTATGATCTGATTACAAAAATGCCTCAAGTGCAGTAAGTTTTTTCCTCCAAAAACAGCGCTTAATGGTGCTTGTGTCCTGCGCAAACTTTCTCATTCTATGCTCATGCTTAAAGAGCAGCAAAAAAATGTAACGTACAGTGTAAAAGAGGTAAAGTCGGTAAAGTGTAAAGTGGGTGTAAAGTGTAAAGTAGTGTGAAGTGTAAACTTGTGTAAAGTAGTGTAAAGTGTAAAGTGGTGTAAAGTAGTGTAAAGTGTAAAGTGGTGTAAAGTAGTGTAAAGTGTAACCGAGTGTAAAGTGTAAAGTGGTGTAAAGTGGTTCACCATCCCTTCTTATCCTATTCCTATCATAGGCCCACCTTATACTACCCTCCCTCGGCCACTCTTATCCTAAGTTTAAAGAGAAGGCACTAATGAACCCTTGTTGGTGCCCTCCCCTGGAACAACTTTTTGAAAGTTCCCGAACTCTCTTCCCCCTAAGGACAAAAGTTCCCTGAACTACCCCCTCATCCCAAGGGACAACTCTTTTGAAAGTTCCCGAACTACCCCCCAACCCTAGGGGCGACTTTTTGAAAGCCCCGAACTACCCCCTTCCCCCAGGGATAACTTTCTTGAAAGTTCCGGAACTACCTTATCCCCCAGGGACAACTATTTTTCGGCAAAATAGCCAGGGCGCACTCAGGGCGCACCCCTCACCCCCGCCTATATTATGACACAGGGAACCCCTCAGGGCGCACATTCTCAGAGCCAGGGTGTTGGGCTTCAACCCCCATTTTCCAGCTACCACACACGTCCGCCTATGCTATAACACAGGAAAGTTCCCGAACTTAGTTCCACCTATCTTATAACATGGGCTATGTTATAACGTTGCCCCGCAGGGTCCGCAGGCTATACTGAGGTAAAACCGCATTTTTCTGTCAACCTCAGAGAGTAAACTTTAGACCCCTATAACTAACTCTTGTATTGATTTTATTTGAACGTTAAATGTTTTGCATGTAGCCTCTCTGGAAACCTACTTTATTTTAAGTATAGGGTTATGTTATGTCAACCTTTAATTCTTAACACTTTTAGAGAATTTGCGCTATACAATTTAAATACATTAGATTACATTAAGTGTTAAAACTGAATTCGTTACAGGCAGCATAAGTAAAACATTAAAATTCGACGTTTGTCTCACTGTAGGGCTGGAACCAATCAATGTACAAAGACTTCAAAGTTCACATTTGTGACCTACAGACCATGGGCAACATTTTAAAACTGATTCTCTGCAAGCGATAAATAGAGATTTGAATTTTGCTTTAAGTTTTTACGTAATTTCATTACAAAATGGTATTGAGTGTAAAGAAAAACAAAAACACCCGCAGCGAATTTTTTTATTATCTATCTTTTAAAAACCTGCGGCCCTTGTGATATGTCTCGTTACAGCTGTAGGGGGTGGTGTGCGCAAGTTTAGGGTACTCAAGTATTATATAAGCTAACGCGCTACCTATGATTTGTTAATTTCTTTTATAATCCCACGTAAGCTCTTAGTGCTGATCAAAACCATAATATTCCTCTCTTCTGTAATTTTGATACGTTAAATACGAAATAAGTAAACTGATTGAAAAAAAGAAGGATTTAACAGGGACATAAGCACACATGAAGTGGGGAGGAGTCTGGACCCCCATCAAGAATCCAGCGGACCCACAAAAATCGAAAGACCCTAATGATTGATTTTTTGGTTTTTTTGGCAATTTTGCCCGATCGGACCCTCCTAAGAATATGGTTGCTGCCAATTTATGGTTAGGGACCTCTGTCTCCACAGCAGGTGGTATAAATATTGAGCTTGTATTTTTGCTGATTTTTCGATCATCGTTTGTCACAAATATTCAAAACGATTTTTGTTTGCGTACTTCATCCTAGAAGCAGAATGTCTTTTTGTACAAAGTTCCTTAATGTTTTTGGAACTGCTTAAAATTACTTTAAAATGGCGTATCGACTTTACTCACTCCTAAAATATGACTTAATAATCAAAATAACACAAAAAACTATCCCGAAATTATCATATATAATTGATTTAAAGAATGTTCAACATCAACAATTTGCAATCGTATGTATTGCATAATCTATACATAAAATGATGACATACCGTGTCAAGTATTAACGCTTGCGAACGTGACAGCTGTGGTGAACACACCAAGTCATGAAAATGGGCCTAAAGGAAAAGTTATTGATGCGGGTAGAAGCATTTAACAATATTAAATTCAGCGTTTAATAATATCATTATAGTTACGTGCAACAATTCTATTATACAAGGAGTCTTTATTATCAATTCGGTATTTTGTTTTGAATGATTATATTTGAGAAAAATTTTCTTAACTTTACGGCTGTGTAAAAGAATCAGAATTTTATTTCTGCTGATACATCGGATCAAATATTACATACCGTGTCATTTTCCAGCGCTTGTACAAAAGCAGGCAAGCTTTCAGCTAACGCATGATTGCTGATGTAGTCCTAAAGAATTTATAGAGCAAATCAGCGCATATTTTAGTTTACCACACGTTAGTAATTAAATACACGATGTTATATAATAAATGAATTAATAAATTAAATTAAATAAATTGGCGAAATTATTTGAAAAAGGAGTTTGCTTTTGATTAAAGAAAATTTAAATAAATCACAAAACGCTGATTAGTGTTGAAGAATATGTAAACAATTAACAGCGGTGCTACTAGGGAATATTCACTTCAATATTATAAGGCGTAACAACTATTATTATAAAGTTAAAGACACGCAAGCAGTAGGATCTAGGATTTTCGTAAGGGGGCTGTGCCCAAATTTTTCTCGAAACAATGTTAAGAAGAGATCCAAATACCCACTGTTCACTTTCAGAGTAGTGTATGTTTTGCCGTTTTATTCTGTCTTTTTCTAATAAAACTGAGATCTGGTGCAAAAATTTTTGTTTCTAAAATTTACAATTTAAATAATGTATTAGGCAAAAAAGCTCTTAAATGTTTTTATCAATAATGTAATGAATATCAATATCCAGCGAAGCGCCGGAAATATTTGAAAAATTACGATGTTAAATGGCGAAAAATCATTACAAAGTAAATATCCGTCCTTTATCTCATCAATTGTTTTAAGCCATGAGTGAGCGGCCGCCCACGCCATCCCCCTATATCCGCCCAAGCATACAGTCCAATATAATTCATAAGAATGAATATTGATAATAAATAAAAATGACAATAAAGCAAATGAAAAAACACATAAAGAATAAATACAGAATAAATAAAAATGATATTCAAGAATCGAATTTTGAAACAAAGGACTGCTGTTAAACAAAGAAAGCATAATTCTATCTATAGCCTGAATGAATAGCATCACTTCCGTAAGTCAATGTTGCATAAGAAAAAATATATGCAAGAAGCGCCAAATTTCAAATTTAGTGTCTAGCAGCTACATAAGAGAGCCTTGTCTCGTTTGAGAAGAATAATTAGGGTTTTGCCGAAGATATAGCATTACCTGTCTTTAAATCAGCATGTCAGAGAGGTGTTAGCCAAAGAGCCTTTCTGGATAAAAATTATCTCAAAAAGCTAGTAATAATACTAAATTAGCGTGAAAAATGAAGACTGTGCTGAGCCACAGTCTCTGGTCATTTTTGAACACTTTTTCGAAAAAAATTATATTCCTCCATTTAATCCATTATTTTACCGAAAACAATTTTTTATTCTAAGGGTCTCATAACAAATGGTTTTTACGTGCTGTCTAGTTTATAACTGACCCGTTTTGTGCATTTATCAATGTATTCACCTATTGTTTCATTTCGTAAAAGATTTCGCGAGAGTTGATTTAGAAGGAGTTAAAACAAAAAGAACAAGATCGGAGTGCTTTTAAATCCTCTAAACTATTTACTAAATTTGAAATTTTTTTTGAAATTAAAGCTTCACAAATAATCCACAATGGTAAACATGTATTTGTATCTATACCGCAGAATTATCCGTCTGCGAGGTATGGTTATTGACGCTGGTAGGAGGAGCACCAACATTCTTACAACAAAAATAAGCAAATAGTTAAAACTGAAAACAGCTTATCGACCATGGCGCTTAGTAATCGGCGAAATTGCTGTAAAAAAGAAACTATCATGATGATACTGAATGCAAACAGGCTTCCCGGACAAAGGGACGATTTTGAAACCTTTCTACAATGGTTCCAAAAATAGTTCCGTTATACGCCAACCAATATTTCTGAGCTATTTACTAGTCTTTACAATCCAAAACATCCAAATTTCTGTAAAATTGAAGATGAAAGACGTGCGTAATCTTACAAAATATTATTGAAAAGTGTTTAATGCCCCACGAATCTTGCAGAAAAATTAGGAAAAAATATAGACTCAATGACATCAGATCAATGCTTTTCCAAGTGCGGTCTTGCTCTTGTAGAAAAGCACAACAGTGTGTATCAAAGAATGGCGGAAGATTTTCAGATGTTTTACTATAAAATAATGCAAGATTATATCGGTTCTAGAGCGAGAAACTGGGATTTTATAGCCCCTCCTCTTTAGCTTAATTGTTGCATTCATAAAATTTATGCTGGCCACAAGTAGACGTGGGGTGGAGAATAGGGAGGTTTAGTAGACTACCGAGAATCAATAGACCCCGTCCACTCAATTATTGAGTATTTGTGGCATTTTCTAAGATTTTCTGAAATTAAAAAAAGCGTAAAACATGTGCTGTTTAAAGCGTTTTTAATAATCTGCAGGCTCGCGAGAATAAAGTTTTTTTTTGGCGATTCGTACCAAATGCTTACTTTTAGACTATGTTTTTTTATTTATTAAAATTAATACAGCAATTTATTAAATATTTCATTATTTCCCGTTACAAACGTTGAAAAGTTAGCGAGTGTATGGTTTTTAAGTATAAAAATGCAATTTCAACAAGAATTAAGGCTAATTTTCAGAACTTTTCTGAAGCACACGTATGGACAAGGTATTTCAATTACTATGCTCTTCTCAAAAAAATCTTCAAGGAAATCAAAAAACAATGAGCAACTATGTGCATGACTGCCTAAAATTATGGTACTGTGTAACACTATTTCGTCCGCAATGCGCTAAAAACAGATTGCATATGGTTCCAAATACAGAATAGATGTTTGCCATAAATATTTTAATTATTCGAAAAAAAGCGAATAAAGAAAAACATTGCGGGTTTCGTTTTTCCTAGAAAACGAGGAAGAACCACTATCAAAGTTCAAAATTTTTGAAATTCATCAAATATGTAGATGGCTAAAAAGCAGAACGCCACGACGAGTAGATAACTACTAGCAAAGAAAAATGCTCCGATGGAACAAAAAAGATGAATATACTTGGAATTGTGGATTATTATGGATGTAAAAGGAGGGGACTAGGAAAAATCTACCTAAAGTCGGAAAATCTGCTAAAAATCACACTTTCTCTAAGCAACGCAAAAAATCGATGTATATTCTGCGGCCAACAGATTAAAATAAATATTCAACCATAACAATGATTGAAACAGCAGCACGTTAGCTATGCAGTAGCTATGGGAAATGATATTAAATAAACTAACAGTCTTCCAAGCCAATTGAATGAAATAGCAAACATCGAAGACAATTGAAGACATGGTTGGTTTAAAACAGTAGGAAACGCGTGAGTTGACTTGAAACAGACTAAATGTAGATACACTAGCATGCCCGAAACGATTGTGTGCACTAATCAATCGGCTCCTGCTTTGCTTGCTATAATGCTCATAACAAAATAAAACAACTTTAAATACAATACCTCTTAGTTTTTTATCAATCAGGTGCCAGCAATTTAAAAAAGTAACCTTGATAGATTTCGTTTATACACTCTTATCTGAAACTTCGAACATTATTTAAAAAAGACACTTTTTTAGAGGCCGCAGAATATACATCGATTTTTAGCGTTGCTTAGAGAAAGTGTGATTTTTAGCAGATTTTCCGACTTTAGGTAGATTTTTCCTAGTCCCCTCCTTTTACATCCATAATAATCCACAATTCCAAGTATATTCATCTTTTTTGTTCCATCGGAGCATTTTTTCTTTGCTAGTACACTACTTTTAATTAGCGTGATTTCAGTACATCAGTCAGTAAACACAATCAGTAACATGCCACAATAATGACAACAGTCCAAGAACGCGGAAAACAATATTGTTCTTAACATCAGCATTATCCTTTTTAAACAAGACAACCTTATTGACACCATCCATTTTCAAATTAAAACTCCATTAAGTTATTTCTTCTTAATGTGCAGTTCACTTATAATCAAGCACAAATATTTAACCAACGAATTCACATTGCAAATCCTCATTCAATCAATACACAAGTACAATGTGTTGTGACTTTTGAAATTGAAAACACCCAATTTTCAATTTTCAAATTGAAATTGGATCAATTTTCAAATTGAAAATTGGATCAATTTTCAAATTGAAAATTGGGTCAATTTTCAAATTGAAAATTGGGTCAATTTTCAAGTTTGAATTTGCGATAAAGAAAATAATCAAAAGATAGTCACTTGGTTTATTTAAGCCGAGTAATAAAATAACGACTGTCAACCAATTCCAAACTAAACGCGACTAATCTGATCACTATGAAAAAGTTTTGAAAAATGAGCTTGCTAAGCGAGAGTTGTAAACCAAGAGAAACTTAAAGTTAAAACCTACCATTAAATTATTAAGAGAATTATAAAAGATTTTAAACTTCAAGAAAATGGAAAAGGCGGGATGTTGGTAAATTAGAAGACAAAGTTTTTCGGCAAAAATTCAAAAACTTCACGCAAATATCAAATGTAAGGAACACTAACGCTTTGATTTGGTAGTAAAATAAATTTGTAGTATAGACTACATATTAACAACAAATGAATAGTGCAAACTTTACACAACTACTAGGTGTAGAGAATACTAACAGTTTACGGCTTATTAATGTACATGATTACAATAAAGCTGCATATCTTTGTCGACTTCTGTGCACACTTGTCGACTTCTGTGCACACTTCTACTGCAAAATGAGTATCCGCTTAGAAAATAATTAGCTTGATTGATAAGGTCATATCAGACTTTATGACAAAAGTTTATAGTAAGAGTGATGACATAAAATTCGGGTGTGATAAACTATGCTATTCTCTTGTTTGGCCTTACACTGGTGTGCATGGCTACAATGTACGCAGCAGAATTCTAAAGGTTATATCTGCATTTTACCCTCAGATTAGAGTAAGGTTTGTTTACAAACCTGTTATGTGTATCAGCCGGTTTTTCAAGAACAAGGATGCTGTACCTGCTAAGCTACTCTCAAATTTAGTATATAAGTATACGGTGTTCTAGCTGTATGGCTAGTTACATCGGTGAAACTCGCCGACATTTTGGGAGTAGAATGACAGAGCATACTGGCATCTCATTTGCTACAGGAAAGCCAATTCAGGGTGATAGTTTATCTGCTATTCACAAACATATCTCAAATAGCAATCATCCAATTACATCAGATTGCTTCAAGGTTATCAGTCGAGCATCCAACTCTTTTGATCTTTTAATCAAGGAGTCATTATACATAGCACGTGATCGTCCTATTCTCAACAATAATGTTTCATCATATCCTTTAAATTTGTTTTAATTTACCACACTTTTCTTTTTCTTAAAGCTTTATATCTTTTATTATTATCTTTATAATTTAATGTTAGGTTTAAACTTTAAGCTCCTCTTAGTTTACAACTCTCGCTTAGCAAGCTCATTTTTCAAAACTATTCCTTCATAATCAGTCAGCTCCACACCTGGGCGTGGGGGGTTTGGGGGTATGCACCCCCCAGAAACCAAAATACCCCCCCAGAAATCAAAATACCCCCCCCCCAGAATTCAATTTTTGAAAATTTTTTTCGTTTTTTTCGCAATTTTTTGATGCCAATGGATAGTGCTTGATGAGAAACGTCGAAAAATGGTGTTTTTATCGCCATACCACCATTTTTAAGGCCATTTTTCGACCTTCGAAAAAATCTTGCAACCCCCCCCCCAGGATTTTCTTGCTGCCCACGTATGGTCAGCTCTCCATGTGCAAGATTTTGTGAAACATATTATAAACACGGCTAAGAAGGATTTAACTCTATTGCAACCCATTTAAGACAAAATTACATCTCTTCAATGATATAAGGACACTTGAACATAATTTTTAAATCACTTTAGATTACTTTTGAGGGTAAACAAACTCACTTAATTGATGTCTCACATATGAATCCTTGAAAATTTCTTGACTTCAGTTACAAAGTCTCTGCAAGTCTATCGAATTAAGGTTAACACGTAATGTAAACTTTACACAAACACATAGCGTAAAGAATATTTTAGTCGGATTCGTAATTTTGATATTGCTCCGATATTACTTTCAACATTTATGGAAAAAGGAGTCTCCATAATGTTTTAAAGACAAAAAAACATTAGGTTTAAACCACTTTGCAATACTGCTGAGTGTAAGCAAGCGCGCCCAATTGACGTATATATTTCATTCCCTGTAAATTTGTAGATCTCAGGAAAAAATTTCGGTTTTTGCAATGCTCTAGAACAAAGGCTAACATGCAGTGTAAAAAATTACTCGGATATTATGATCAACATTCATGAAAAAATTATGTCTCTACAATGGTCTGAGGACATATAAACAATGAGTGTAAACTACTTTACATCACTGTTGGATGTAAACAAACGCGCCTACGTGACGTCTCACATTTTATCCTTTGAAAACTTCTAGACTCCAGGAAAAAATTAGGTTTCTGGAATGCTCAAAAAACGAAGATAAATACATATGTAGTGTAAACTTCATGTAAACACCTAGTGTAAAGAAGATTTTAGTCAGATTCGTAATTTTGATATTGTTCCGATATTACGATTAATATTTATGAAAAAAATAAGTCTACATATTGTTCCATGGGCAAACTAACTATTGGTGTAAACTACTTTTACAACACCGTAGAGTGTAAACATATGCGCCAGACTGGCATATCAAATTTGATTCCTGGTCCATTTCTAGACTTGATAAACGTGTCCCTGACTCGTAACCGGAGAAGCAGGCAGAAAAAACAAGACAGAAACGCATTTAAAACACCAAATTTTTGACTTTACACTCGCTAAATATTAATGTATAGACAATTTGCTTTGACATGCACCCGATATAAAGCACTTTATTTTTATTCTTTTAGACTTATCCCGACTTCTGGACGGAGAAAGTGGCGAACAAAAAACGCAATAAAAACGTATTTTCCATCATTTAGAACACTGTAAACTTTAAAATTCCGTACCGAACTCCCCATTGAGTTTAAAGAAATTCGGTTTGGTACAATTTGTGGCTTTTAAATCGTAGTACATTCCTGTATGCCAAAATACTGTTGAAAAAATTATTTGGTATGATTTATCAATCAAACTTCGGAAAAAACGTGTTTTTTCGCCCATTTTTTACCTCTGATTTCGAACTTTACACCCCCATAAATAACTCAATATTGCGTTTTTTTAAATGCGGTTTGCTGCGATGTTTAGCCCCTGAAAGGCACTTTATTAATGTTGTCTTCGATTTACACTGACTCATAAGCGGAAAAATTTGGCAGAGAAATCTTAGTTCAAATCCGTTTTTTTACACCATCCACTAGAGTGTAAACTTTAAACCCCAGGATCTAACTCACCATAGAGCATAGAAGACTTTGCTTATATGAAGAATGTAGCCCTTGATCCGCTCTACATTTTTGTCAGAAAACATTTTAAAAAACTCATAACCGGAGTTAGTATCGGACATAGGCAGGTTGAAAACTCGACCAAAAAGTGCTTTTTCACCCCCAGATTTTCGCACTCTTTACACTGCCGTTCGATAACTAATGCGAATTTCAAAAAACAAAAAAAGTGCCATCTGTAGAATTCATCCCTCGATTATCCTATCCTGCTCAATCCTTCGTGTCATCAATACTCAGTTGTCCACATGCCGCAGTAAAAAGGTCCCAAAATTTGTCCTATGTTATAACGTTACACAAAAACTTTACACCTTCTTTACACAGTCAGTTTTGAGTTTCAAGAAAAACAAAAAAATACGGGCAGCGAATTTTTTTATTACCTTTCTTTTAAAAAAAACCGCACCTTCCAGAAGTGTCCCGTTATAGCTGTAGGGGGTGCACAGGTGTTGGGGGTACCCAAGTATATTATAGGTACGCGCTAACGCGCTACCTAAGATTCATTTGAGCTCCAATAATGATCATGCAGGCTCCAGAACCTGAGCTGCATGCTTGGGTGACTATAAAAAATGGGGAAAATATGTCAGACCTCCCGTATTAGATTTTGCTGCAATAGTTTATAGGGCACTAGGTAGTTATACCTATGTATGATGGACAAACACTAGGTGTCGAGCGTAAGCTGCGAAAATGCATGAAGCATTGAATTATTTATAACCTTCACTGTCAGATGTCCACGTGACGCTTGGGACAATTGGAAAATTTTTCGAGGGGAATAAAGCAAGCAAAGTTAAGGCTAAATATGGGTACTTACACATCAAACATTTCTACAAAACACATGAAATAAACTTAAAACTGTGGATTAGCTGTAGTTTTTATGTCATTTTAACCATTTAAGTTAACGAAACTATTTTAGCTCCAAAAACTTGTGCATTAATGTTCGCTGACATTCAAGCGTGATCCTGCATGCCTGTATATGTATGTATGTCGAGCGACACGTTCTCTGATCCGAATAATAATAACACTCGAGCCACGTTGCACATCGTATTACTCGAGGTGAGGAAAAGCTTAAATGCTCAACTTGTTGATCTAAAGACATAAAATGACCTCATCAATCAAAAAATAGAAAGTCATGGTCTTGGCGCTTTCGTGCAATCAAAATTTCAAACATAATAATCTGGTTTCACGTAAGTTGCACAGTAATCATAAAGCCCAGACACGAACGTAGGGGGTTTGGGTGGTCTCTAAACCTCCAGAATGGCAAAATGGAAAATTTCATTGGGGGAAAATAAGGCAAAATAAACGCTAAAAACGGATGTAAATCGAAAGTTTTATCCTTTTGGTCCTAAAAAGCTTTTTTGACCCCCTTATAGGCCAGCTGACTCCCCAGATCGGCCATGCTGTGCATGAAGTCTCCATTTCAGATGTTTGTCATGGACTTCTGAGAACAAATACTTAACTGCTTTTGACTACATGTGTCACAATACTCAAGGACTGTATATTGTGCTTTTATTATCAGTAAATGTTTTTAAGACCTCCATCTCGAACCTATGTTTCTTCGAGCATATCTAAATGGTGGCCCAGCCGGGCGGTAGCACTCGAAGGGTTGGCATAAATGAAGGCCGCTAAAAAACTATGCAATACGAAAAATTTATTTTAGCATCCTAAATGTGGACAAGTCATACGAGATAACATGTTATTGATGGCCTATATATCCCGGAAATTGTCTTTGATGTTTGAGTAATTACCATACATGTATTGCATTGGAATTCCGTTGAGAAAGATACGCCCAGAAAATTTTTAAAAAATGCCTTTTTGTGGGCTAAAAAATTCGGTTACGCGTCGAAAACACTGTTTTTAGACGTTTCGGACAATCTTCGTTCATTCTAGAAGTTAAAAACATGGACAAATTGTAACAAAATGAGTAAATTGAACAAAGCATAGTCAAAAAATGTATAAATAGCGCTGAGCGCCGAATATTTGAGACTTGCGCCAAAAAAGAGCTAAAAACGCTAAAAAAACAGACTTTTTACAATTTCCCGAAAAAATCGACAATTCTGGGAGGTTGCAGCTATTTTGCGGGGGCCAGCAGCCATTCTGCGGGGGGTCAACCCCCTCCCCCTAGAACACGTATCGTAATTACTACTGACGATCAGAAATATCCCTTAACGTTTTTATCGTGTACGTAACCATTAATTAACGCACGAAATATGCAAATTATATATTTTTTTCTAAAAAACAACACGATGATTTTAATCACATCTCTTTTAATTATTTGATCATTTGAAATCGTTAGAATTTGTTGAATTTTCTTTAAAATTTTGATAGAAATGTTCTTTAAATTAACAGCGAAGCTAAATTAACAGCGAAGCTGAACCTTTGGTTCAGCTCTATTATTTTTGTGATAAATTATATTTCCCTTTACTAAATTCACGAATATAGCAAACAAAAAGTACCTAAGAACCTACGGAAAATGCTCCGATTTTTCGTTTAAGCAGAAATAGCAAAATAACGAGCAAAAGATACGTTTTGCTAAAAACCGTAAAATCTTTCAAGTAGTTTTCAGGTTATTCAGCTTTTACACCGGTTATTGAGGTATTTTAGCTTAAATACGCTTCTTCTTAAGTTGCACCTTTTTTGCAAGCTTATAAATTAATTCATGCGATAAAACCAACTATGCAATATAACGGCGTTTTATAGCTCTGTCGACGAAATTTTGAATGAATAGAGGACGGACTTCATTATTCTGAGACGCCGTTTTCGTCATTCAGATTTGACCTTTACAGGACCCGGTATCAGCTGAGAAAATGAAAACGAAATCAGAACAAATTAAACCAAAAATCTCAAAAACATAATTAGTGAAAATCCAAAGAAAGGCACTGATTTAGTTTTATGCCTATTTTGATTCGTTCAATACACATTCTATCTTAGGAAAATACTAAAAAGGCTTAGAAAAGAAACGACGGAAAAATTGGAACGCTAACACGAAATGAGAGGTCCTTTTATAAGCCATTCGAGCAAAAATGCTGCTAGATACAAAAATAGCATCACATGTGCCGCCCCTACAAGCATAATGAAGCCGCGTAGTTAAAATAGCCAAAAATTAAGTATACCTGAATATAATGAACCATTTTTAAAAGCACTGCCTATGTTGGTAGACCGGATCAAGAAGAAAATCAGAAAAGGAAACATCTTTACATTCAAACAAATACTGCATCATTCAAGTCTTCACATATAAAAGAAATGAAAAATTCTATGAATATAATAATGCTAAAACGAGGACAATTGCGCGATCAAATATTATGAAAGAACAAAGCGGATTTGCTGTCAAGTCGAACAGGCGACAATAGGGCGAATAAAAAACAGGAAAGAAAGCATCTTTACATTTAAGAAATACAGCGTCATTCACCCATGCATGTACAGCATGGGAATTCTCGGGGAATAGACCAAAAAATGTTTAGAAAGTGCCTTTTTTGGCTTAAAAAGCGATAGGTTCACGTCAAAAATACTGTTTTTTTGACGGGCAATGCTCGTTCCTTCTAGAAATAAAAACACGAAAAACCTTGAAGAGATTTGACTTGGAGAAATTTTCAAAAAATCGAGTGATTCGAACAATATAAACAAAAAGTCCGCATATGGCTCGAAGCGCCAAAAATTTGAGACTATGAGCCAAAAATGAGCTAAAAAGGCTATAAAGGGCACACTTTTTATATTATTTCAAGGAAAACTTGACAATTATGGGGTCGCAGCCGATTTTCTGAGGTAAATAGCCATTATGGGGGTTCAAGACCTCCCGAACTCCCTCCCCTAGAACACGTATGCATGATTCAACTCTTCGAATATAAAAGACATAAAACTTCATGAATATAATAATGCTAAAACGAAGACAATTGCGCAGCCGAATACGATAAAGAGAAATCTGCGGATTCGCTGCCAAGTAGAATATCGACGCTTAGTAATTTTTCGATCCTCGTTGGATTCGAAAGGCGCTAGCGCGCGGTCCCACGCGTTAACGACGGCATTTCGAGCGCCGACCCAAGCGTGTGGACCCTGAAGACGGTACTGATATGACGTCAGTGGGCCAAAGGTCAAACAGACGGCCAATCGCAGGTCGCCGCTGAGCAAAGTCCGCCAAATACTTGGCTTGGCGCCAAACAATTTTGCTAAGTCATCGGCGTATTGGCCATCGACGGGCGATGAAAAATGGGGCGTAATTCTTCCATAACGACGACGTATTGAATCGTTCTGTTCGTCGGTCAAACGAATCATTTCTGTGGCGTTTGGCAGTTTCACACGTTTAAGAAGAACTTCGCAGTGGAGTCTCACCTAATAAAGTACTATGATGCGCATTGACAAAAAAATTCGGAAATTTAATATCGTCTGCAGCAGTGACGGATCCTGGATTTTCTTGAGAGGGCGGTACCCTAAGTTTTCCAAAAACAGTCGAAAATAGGTCCAAAAATTTGCCCTTCACGCTTGGTAAATAACATTTTTCGACGTTTTGCGTTGTCTACTTTGATTTAAAATCGCTTAGGCTCTGAAGTTTCTGGAAAATTTTAGAATTTTCGACAATTTTGCTCAACAAATCATTTAATTTATTTGATTTTAGCGAGAATCAGGCACGAAGCGCCGGAAAATATGTGAAATTACAGCGGAAGAACGTTTAGAAGCATGAATTACTGCCCTATCTCCTGCATTTGTGATATTTGACGTGGAACGTCGAAAATCTCAAAAGTTATGCTGAAAAATAAAAGAAAACTATGCTGAAAAGCCGTTTCTTAAGATTTAAGCTTTAAGATTTAAGATTTCTTAAGATTTAAGATTTCTTAAGATTTCTTAAGCTCTTAAAATCGTTTTAAAACCTATTCTCCTAGCAAAAATATGGCTTGCTGGCAGCCAAAAAGTAAATAAATATTAATAAATAGGTATTATCTAGCGTAAAGCGCCTGAAAAATTTAAGAAATTATGATCACTGATGGCCAAAAATCGTTGCAAATTAGAAATCCATTCTTTAACTCGCCAATTATTTTGGGCCAACGGAAAAGCGATCGCCCCCACCCTTAAATCCGCCTATGGTTTGCAATGCATTCGTTAAGTTTAGCAGAAGGGATGATGTCTTTCACTGACAGTCTTAGTTATTTCGTTTTCAGTCTTCAATTGAGATTGTTTCATCTATCACAAAACTTCCTGACATATTAAATTACTATCAAAGAAAAATGCTCCAATGGAACAAAAAAGATGAATATACTTGGAATTGTAGATTATTAGGGATGTAAAAGGAGGGGCTAGTAAAAAGCTACCTAAAGTCGCAAAATCCGATAAAAATCACACTTTCTCTAAGCAACGCAAAAAATCGAGGTATATTCTGCGGCCACCAGATTAAAATAAATATTTAACCATAAAAATGATTGAAAAAGCAGCACGTTAGCTATGCAGTAGCTATGGGAAATGATATTGAGTGAACTAACAGTCTTCTAAGCCAATTGAATAAAATAGCAAACATCGATGCATCCAATATAATTGAAGAAATTATTGGTTTAAAACAGTAGGAAACGCGTAAGTTGACTTGAAACAGACTAAATGTAGGTACGCTAGCATGCCCGTTTCGATTGTGTGCACTAATCAATCGGCCCCTGCTTTGCTTGCTATAATGCTCATAACAAAATAAAACAACTTTAAATACAATACCACTTAGTTTTCTATCAATCAGGATATAAAGGTAGTCAGCGTCGCTACTAACCAGCAATTTAAAAAAAGTAAACATTATGGATTTCGTTTATACACTCTTACCTGAAACTTTGAAAATCATTTAAAAAAAGACACTTTTTCAGAGGCCGCAGAATATACTTCGATTTTTCGCGTTGCTTAGAGAAAGTGTGATTTTTAGCAGATTTTGCGACATTAGGTAGCTTTTTCCTAGTCCCCTCCTTTTACACCCTTAACAATCCACAATTCCAAGTATATTCATCTTTTTTGTTCCATCGGAACATTTTTCTTTGCTAGTTTTAAAACTATTTCCCGACAATAAACTGCAAGATTGCGATTGTAGCATTGATCTGATATATAAGTATCGCAACCCTCGGCTTACTGTCGATACAAATTCTTAAAATTTATGCACGAAGTTATGTGAAAGAGACTATAGGTCTTAAGAATACTTACACTTTTATTTGTAATCCTGACGTTACATAGAACATTTTGAAAAAATTAAGCTTTTGCAACGCTCTGGAAGTAAAATTAGTTTTCAGTATAAACTTTACAAAACTACTAATTGTAAAGAAAACATACAGTCAGATTCGTAATCCTGACCTTACGAGCTTATTTTTAAAAAATTCACGTTTTGCAGCGCTCTGGAAGTAAAATGAGTGTAAACTTTACACATCAAAATGGCTCAATATTTGGCGTAATTAAATGCGCTTACGTGCACGCGTGATCCTCAGTGTTAAGTACATTTTTTATAATTAGTTTCGTGTTTTAACTCATGTTGGGATAAGATGACAGACACCTGCCAAAAACGACTTTTTTAACCTTGAAGTTCGAAGTTTACACCACCAAAATAACTCAGTATTGAATTCAAAGAAACGCGACAAAGTACGATGTGTAACCATCGACATGTACCTTATTTTTTAGAATAGTTCGCACCATCCAATCCAAAACCGGAGTGGTTGGAAGTCAAAAAACGGTCAAAAACGTATTTTTTACCCCAGAGGTTAAACTTTACACTATGAGAAATAACAATACTGAGTTTGAAGAAACGCGCCCAAGTGCGATGTGTTTGCCTGTACTTTAATTTTATAATACTCCGCACGTCCTGATTTATAATCGAAGCGGTTGACAAACTAAAAAATTGTATAAACCTGTTTTTGTGTCCAACTTCAGATTGGAAAGTTTAAATCGCCAGAACTTACTCCGTATTACTCTCATCTGAACGCAGTCAAATTCAATTTGTAGCGCTTAAACGTTAGTACTTTTTCATAAATAGGTTTTTAGACTCTTTTACAATAAATTTGGCGAAGATAAACAAGTCGAAAACTCTACTAAAATCTGTCTTTAAACTCACAAATTTTTACGATCTTTTTACCTCCAGATTTAATGCGAAATTCAAAAATCAAAAAAAATATATAGAATTATATCCTCTTAAATTCTATACTATCAAATTGTAAGAGGCATACAGCGAGTTGTGTGCAAGCTGCTGAAAAACCAACCATAATTAGCTATGTTATAATGTTACGCCACGCTCTCGGTATTGAGTGTAAACAAAAAAAACAAAAAGCACCGTCAAATTTTTATGTATCTTTTAGAAAAACCGCACCTCCCAGATGTGTCCTGTTATTGCTTTAAGGGGCTCATATGTAGGGGGTAACCAAGTATATTATAGGTACCTACGCGCTAACACGCTACCTGAAAACATCTTCTGTCTTTTTCTAACGCTATATTTAGGATAGTGCGTCGTTTTGCGATTTTATACTCTGAAAATAATGATTTTTCAAATTCTATCTTTTATAAAACGGAAAGCAGGAAAGATCGGAATTCAAATAATTCATCCAACTAAAAGTCTGCAAAATATTACAAAACGTCAGGTCCATTATAATATTATCAAACAAATATAACTGAACTTAGCATTAATTAGTTTTGCTCACCAAGGAATGCGATGAGTGCTACCAATAAAATTTAATTTACTCACATTCTGTGTTTAAGAAGCAATCAAGACGATTTTAAAGCATAAATTTTCTTAATTGTGCCCGTCTCCTGATGGGAATAACAGTTTGTTTAACCTAATAGCTCAGATATTTACTAATCAGGAGGAAGCGTACATATGCACCAATATCGAATATTCTCCTACTAGTCTTAAGCATAGGCGCACAACCTGTAGGGCCTAGGGGTAAGCCAAGCCTTTTTAGTCAGTCAGAGAGCTCTCTTATGATAAAAACGAATTTAAAATTGGTATTAATTTTAAATTAGCATTTACAATGCCCTTATTGACAATTTTTGTCGATTTCAAGCACTTTTGCCGCAAAATTGTAATTTTATCAGTTTTTTGCCTTATTTCCTCTTCTTTGGCAAAGGGTTGATTTATTGAATAAGGGTTTCTGGTGTAGACTTGTCCGAATCTTTCCTATGTACATGTTTGGTCTTAAGTACTTGTAGCTCCGAAAGTTGCGAAACGGGATAAGGCGGTTGTAAGATACCAATAAAACAAAGAGTCGAATGGTTGCCTAAGCGAGGCGGGTACATAAACTTGTATAAATTTAAGTCATTGCGCCCCTTTACATCCAATATATCGGCCTCTATAAATGGAAATGCGTTGATGTATCCGGTACACATTATGACGTCATCAATGTTTCGTTCTACTGTACCATCCTTGAATTCGGCCATATTATTTTTCGACAGTTTCGAAACGGCAGGCTTTATTCTAATCTGTCCACTTAATATTTTGGCTTGTAATTCGTCATTAATCTGCGAAAAAAATTGATTAGCAGTGATCGGCAACAAAACTTAATCTTTCTGGGCTCCATCCCCAATCGTCAGCGGCTTTATCGAGTATTCCGTGATTTATGAATACTTTCGACCAAGGGCATAACCAGCCGGGGGCCCGCCCCCCTCGGAATGAAAAAATATTTTTATCTTTCACAAGGGTCCCCCACAGGAAAAAATTGAAAACTCTCGCTTCGCACCGGATTTCTTATATTCTATTTCATTTCCTAACTTAGAAGCCCAGATTTGACATGAAAATTGCGAATATGTCGAAATAATTTTCGGCGCTTCGCGCAGATTTATTATTTTCTGTATTAGTTTCCTTTGCAACACAAAATTAAATGCAAAGACAAGAAGTTCGAAATGTTTTGGAGTCAAGCTTTAACTTGATAATAAGTAATTAGTCAGATAGATTTTTGATATCTAAGTTTAAAATCGAGCAGGAATATTTGAAATAATATTGTTTCCTACCATGACATAGATCTCGTCGAGAAACGCTCGAAAAATGCAATTATTTTCGCGTATCTTCTAATGGTTTTCGAAATATAGGACTTCAAAAATTTTGCCCCCCTCCCCCGAAATAAAATCCTGGTTACGCCCCTGCCTTCAATTAATCCCAATTAGCCGAAAATAATCCAAAAATCTGTATCATGAACGAAACAACGTTTTTTCGTAATATTCTGGATTTCTTGAATTTTTAAAATATAAGGAAATGTTTACGAAAAAGTAAGAAAGAGCCTAAATTTTAATTTTTTTGTAATGCCAAACGCTCAAGAATTAATAAACTTTAGACTGGATTGATTGATGGCTACATAAAGTTCCTTTGGTGTCATGATTTGATTTAATTTTATTTGTAAGCGAAAATTTGGCACCAATGGCTCAAGGGTTTGTGAACTTTAAGCCTCATTCATACTCCACACATTGCGCCGAACTTGCGAAAATCGCAGCTCGCAGGATCAGATTTGCGCGCGGATTCAATTCATACTTTCGCGCGAATAATCCTTCGCGCGAATCGCAGCATTTCCTGCGACACGATTTTTCAATTCATACTTCCTGCGGAAATCGCAACGCAGAACCAGCAATTGAGAAATTTCATCGTGCGATAATTCGCGTTGCAATTCATACCTCAACGCGTGTTTTTGCGCGAAAAGTGTCAAAAGTTACTATTTTTAGCAACAAATTGACGACGGATGCGAATTCGCAAAATTGGGGATTGACGCGAATTCGCGTTTTTTATACACGCAGTTCCGATTAAAATGTCAATTTTGACGATTTACGACACTAGTTGATTAGGGTGCATTTCCGCCGCATTTTTCACTTCCGCCGCATAGTTCACTTCCGCCGTATAGTACAGTTCCGCCGCATATTACGGAATAATTGCTATATGCGCTACGATTCGCCAAAGTGAGGAGGTCGGACCCAATATAAAATGGTCTTATTTCTCGTCAGATTTATTACGCGCCCTGTCCCGATTCTCCGACCGTCCCGATTCTCCGACTTTCCCGATTCCCCGACCGTCCCGATTCTCCGCCTAATGCTAAGAGAGGTTATTTTGAGATTCGCGAAAATCTCGTTTCTCCGACCGTCCCTATTCTTCGCCTGTCCCGATTCTCCGACCATCCCGATTCTCCGACCGTCTCGATTCTCCGACCGTCCCGATTCTCCGTCCGTCCCGATTCTCCGACTACAGATTCAAATATGACAGATGGCATAAACCACATATCAATCAAGTGCTGAATAGCGGTTGCACATACATGTAATAAAGGACTTATTTAGAGATTGAATTATTATGCAATTTTACGGATTTTTTTCATAACGTAATATTTTTGTCATTCAGTAAAATTGAAAGTATTTTTTTGTCTAACATTACAATTATTCGTTTCATTTTGACTTTAAAAAGTGAGAATAAACAGAAGTTACATCGAAGTATATCTCCTTGCCAAGCTCAGACTTTTAGAATTAATGCAGTTATATACCTTTGTGTGTTAAAGGTCTTGAAAACGACGCTAAATATTTTTATCTAATTTGCATTTTCCATTTTTTTTGTTTTTATTTTTATAAGTCAGAGCAGAGTTACATCGTATTCGTTACGCTGGATAATCTATAAATAGGTATCCATGTACCTATATAAGTGGTCGATTGAATAAGTATATATGTATGTACATATCTATACGCAAAACACATATATGCATGTTATGTACATGCGTGGGATGCGTTCGTAGGTACTGCATTGTAAATCGTGCAATGCAGTCGTAGTCAAAACTTGTCGAATCTTACCATGGTCGGAGAATCGGGATGGTCGGAGAATCGGGACGGGTGGAGAATTGGGACGGTCGGAGAAAAGAGATCCTCGCGAATTTAAAAAAACTCTTCTAGCATTAGGCGGAGAATCGGGACGGTCGGAGAATCGGGACGGTCGGAGAATCGGGACGGCCGGAGAATCGGGACACAATCTTATTAAGTCTTGTAGTTAAGGCTGTATTAGTTTCATTAAAATCCATTTTAGAGAGCCAAATCGCAACGCAACAATTAAACTTTGCAGTATAAAATAAAATTTGGCAAAATGTTTCTGTTTACTCTGGGCACTCACGAACGGAGTACAACGGATTGAATCGATTTTTCTTACAAAATAGGGCTCATTTTGAATTCCTTTTTAGCAGCGAACGCAAAATAAATTTTCGACAAAGAAAAGCTCATTTAAAATTCAATTTTTAACAATGAATGCGTGGTAAAAATTTTGCCTTACCTCATTTAATGATTGAAGTTTACAGGGATCTAGTATACAATTTACCCGCCACCGTTTTTTAGCCGATTCAAATAAGCTACAGTGACCAACACTGTAGATTCAAATAAGCTACAGTGACCAACACTATTTTTATTGATGCGAGTCAGAACGTGTTTGATAATTTTTGTGTAAAGTTTGGTCACTGTAGCTTAAGTATGGCTTTGTGACTATTGAATAGCTACCTAATAACTGAACTCAGTTATCTAAGTCGGACATTTTATTTTTTACTTATAAAGTTTTATTACATGTTGTTTAATCAAACGGAAACCCGTATAAGTTCTATGTTTCAAATGCTACATTACTCTGCTCTAAAATACACTTTGTGTAATTAATAACGATTGCGACTGCTCCATACTACTATGCGGCGGAAATAAAGTATGCGGCATATCTGAACTATGCGGCGGAAGTGCATCTGACCCCACTAGTCGGCCATTATGTAAATGACGCAAACGTCGAATGCATGTTCGAACTGCACATCGATAATTCAAGGAGTGTAGCATACATGGCTCATTGTGTAGCATGCATGGTTCATCGTCACGCCTACATAGATTATAAAGTTGATTAAATAGTATCTTTGTCATACATGTAATATAGGGGGTTGGAGGAAGTCTAAAATTTTGAAGTCACAAAATTTCCCAAAATTTGAAAAAGTCAGAAAATTTTTGACCCCCCCCCCCGATTTTTGGAAGAACTTACGATTTTCGGTCGTTTTTGGCCAAAGATTGGAGATCATTTACCCACGTCTCTCCCCCTCTTCTAAAAATTGGACGGGGACCATAGGTGGGCAGCACCAAAATTCTGGAGGGGGGGGGTGAAAAAATTTCTGGAGGGGGTGAAAAAATTTTTAATGGTCCAAAAATGGTCTTAAAAGTGGTCGTATGGCGAAAAAAACACCATTTTTCGACGTTTCTCATCGAGCACTATCCAATGGCATCAAAAAATTGCCAAAAAAGCGAAAAAAATTCTCTCTGGGGGGGTATTTTGATTTCTGGGGGGGGGGGTATTTCAACTTCTGGGGGTGCATACCCCCCAAACCCCCCCCCACGCCCATGTGTGACGGGGACCCCCTCCCTGAATTTCGAGCCGTTACATGTATGATCTTTGACATCAGTAAAGCCATTTGATACAAGTTAATTTTTGACTATTTTAACACGTCATCATCCAAGCTTATCCTTTTGCACATGCTCTGCGAGCTTGTAAGCAGAAAGATCTCGCTTGGGACAAAATATCGAACATTGTTGGTCAGTCATATAAGTTTTTTACATTATTTGGGAAAATGAAAATAAAATTCTTCGAAATAAATTCTTATAATGAATAAAATAAACAAGCTTAGATTTTTAAAGCGGAGGTATATTACTGTGTAAAAACAGGTTTCATTTCTAGAATAAACGAGTGAGTACGAAGGCAAAATTTCAAGAGCATTATTTTCAGCTTAATCCGGATTTATCCCAAAAAATTCGAAGTGCTAATTTTTTTAAAGTTTGTGCAAAATTACTAATTAAAAATGAGTCGGCGAGAAGAGTCAGATAATTTTGACATGCTTAGAATATTCAAGCCCAAACTTTTTAAATAAAAAATTACAGAAAAAATAAGAAATTGGGCGACAAATTCTGGAATTGTCAAGTGCGCGTATTACTTTTTCTTAGCTTTTTGTCGGACTTCAAAAATTTTGAATTCCTTCTTTTAAGAAAAATACTCCTTTTATTCCGGAAAAGCGGTCTCTATCATTCAGCCCTCTGAATACAATTCATCGTGAAACGTCTGTGTAAGCAGCCTAAAACTGACTTTAATTCACGGTTGTTTTAGCAATTTATTAGTAGCCACATAAAAACAGAATGTCTCACCCAAAATAATGGACCTCAAAAAATTTTTTATCAATTTCTATACGATTTCCCCCACAATAATTTAAAAATTCCCACAGATTACTGTAGAACCACAGAACAGCATATTTCGTACCTTTCTGGCTATTTTATACTAGTATCAAAAGGACAATGCGTTGAATTTGTAATGGAAGGACAAAGAAAAAATGCACGAAAAAATCGTGCGATATTCCGCAAGATTCGCAGAAAAAATCGCACGTTGCATCGGAGGAAAACCTTATATGCGAGAATTCGCAGCAAGTATGAATGTAGCACGCGATGCGTCGATTTTGCGGATTATCGCGCGATGTTTCGCAAGAAGTATGAATGGATCAAACGATACGTCAATCCGCACGATTTACGCAAGTTGCGCTATTTTTAGAAAAAGTCACGCCATATAATCCCGCGACGCGATCCTGCGTGAAGTATGAATGAGCCTTAAGCCTGATTTATACCTCACGCGAACCGCGCCGCAAAGGGGTTTTGCGGCCACAGTATGCCCAAAAATTATCGACCCTGCGCGAATATTCTGCGGCAAAATCCGCTTGCCGCGCCGCGTCGTGCATTTATACTTCATGCGGCGAGCTTGCCGCGTGGACAGAAAAAACCAGCGACAAGGTGGCACCTCACTGCCGCTTCGCAGCCGCTTCGCGCAATGCGTTTATACTTCCTGCAAACTGCCGCAGAACCAGGACGCTGAGTTATAAATGTTGTCAATGTTTTTTTTGTTCGAAAATTCCAGAAAGCTCATTTTAAATTCAACACATTATATAACACGATATCACGTGTATCAGTAGTAAGTACTTATATGGACGCTGCTCGGTACGTGGGTACCAACGCTACATCAAAGGTCGCTTAAAAGTGTTTCATTTTGCTTAATAATGAAAAGATTATTCTTTAAATAGTTCGTTATTTTTAAAATAATGTTTTTCTTTTAAAAGAATTTGATGACTCTTTTTAAAGAGATTATTGATAAGAAGATACACAATTCTAATCACAAAAAATGAAACAAATTTGATGAAACGAACAAGTCAAACGAATGTACGAGTACGTGCATAACACCACCTGTACCTAGCAGTACGCAAGAATGATTAGTTCAAATCATAGGCGTAGCCAAGGGGGGCATTGTAGGCACATGCCCCCTCCCGAAATTTTTTCAGAAATATTGTTGATTTGTCTGTTGCAATAATGTGTGTCCAGAAAACTGAGTTCAAAAAGGCAAAAACGTCAAAATTTTCCGGCGCTTCACGCCGAGTCATTATTATTTATTGTTACATAGATCTAATGAATTAAAAAGCTTGAATCAGCTAAAATAATCCAGCACTTCACATCACTTTAGTACGAGTAATGTAATGCACTATCTGTTCGTTGATTGAAACTGCGCATGGTTGTTGAGCCTAATAGTAAAAGTGCGAAAATGATTAAGTACCAGTTTGTCTATTCTCTGCTTTGTTTGTCTTTTGTGTACCAGTTTGTCTATTCTTTGCGTTGTTTGTCTTTCTTTACAAGGACACATAATTCTATTTAAAATGAAAGGAATGGCCAAATTTTCTTTTGTTTTTGCGCATTTCCTGTTTTTTGAACTGCATCTTGTAAATAAGAAGGCCACAAATGGGCCTGAAAAAGGTTAGAACAAAATTTTCATTGATACATTTTTCTATATCGTATTGGCAGCGACCCGTTACTGCGCTATGTAATTAGTAGAGGTCAAAAACCGCATTTCAGCTCAGAAGTTGTTGTGCAATGTAGAAGTTGATCAATTTTAAGTGTTTTTGGGCTTGCTTCATTCAGAACCTAGATTCGGCCGATTTTGCGAAAATTTTAACGTTACTATTTAACATTAAAATGCTTTTTTACAAAATTTTCCGGGACTCTGCCCCGGACCCCGCTTGGAACGACTTGAGCGCTCCATCCCAGACCCCCGCAACCGTAAAATCTCGCTGTACATGTGCAACGAGATTTTAGGGAAAACAAGCCAGGTAAAGGAGATGGGAATTTCTAAAAATTTTCGCCGTTTCGCGCCGGCATTAATTTGTCTTTTTCGAATGATTTAAGCGATATAAATTAAGTTTAAAGTGCAAAAACGTCAAAATTTTCCGGCGCATAGCGCCTCCAGTTACTGTTCTTTCTTTTTGTAAAGCTCCAGCATTGCGCTTAAAAGCCTGAATCACTCAAAATATCTTCAGACAAACTTAGTAATTCGCAGTTTTCTTGTTAGAAGCTTGAACTGTCAAAATTGTTTTGTACAAATTTGATTATTTTCTGCTCTGTCACACTATTTGTATTCATCGAGCTACAAAATGTTAAGGACGGCAAAAATGACTAAATTTCTCGGCACTTTGCGCCACATATAATTTCCGAAATGTTTGTCAATAGAAAGGCCGTAAATTCTACATGAAAACGGTAGAAATTCCAAAACTTTTCGGCACTTAGAGCCGCTTTCACTTTTTTGTATTTTTGATCGTCAGAAACTCATAAATTAGCTAGGCTACATCAGTGTTTTTTTCTATTCGGCAAAGATTTTTCCCGATGTACAAAGACTTTTCGGGACCGTCTTTGTACAGGAACAAAGATTTTTGGGAAGACAAAAATTGCAAAAAAGGTCTGAAATTCGTAAAAATTTTCGGCGCTTCGCGCCGAAATGAGTAATTGTGTGTTCTATATATCTTTATACTGGCAGAAATTGCATTTCAAAAGGAAAAATGTCAAATTTTTCGGCGCTTAGCGCCGTTTTAAGACGATTATTAGCGATTTCTGTCCCAAGAGACCGAGAAATTAGCTAAAATACACTACCAAAAGTCGAACAATTGTTTTTACCACACTAAAATCGCTACCGTACCATAACTTAGTACTCAAAAATTTGCGTCTTCAAATTGTACAAAGACTTTTGGGGACCATCTTTGTACATGTACAAACGATACTTGTACAAAAAAACACTGGGCTACAATACTAAAGGTCGAAAAACGGAGTTTTACTATACATAACGTTACTGGCTTTCAATGCAATAGTAGTCTTAAAAAATTTTTGTCCATGTCCCCCCTGAACCAAAATCCTGGCTACGCCTCTGGTGCAAATGTTCTCCTATTCTGCAAATCGATACCTCATTAAAATTCAAAGTGATTCGACGTCGATACTCCGCTCGAAACCTAATTAGCATTCGCAAGAGCAATGGGCTTTTTTACTTTTGCGGCGCGGCGAAAAAATGGCCGAATAAGCTAAAATAACAATTTTGACTCCTTGCGGCGCGGCAGAAGTATAAATTAGAAAGCGACGAAAGAATCTAAACTTTTGCGAATCAGTCCGCGGCGCGGCGGGCCGGATTCGAGCTGACCCATGCCATACTTCCTGGCGACGCACGGCGAGGCGCGAAGTTTGCCGCGCCGCATTTCAGGGCATTCTTCAAGCGGCCCAAGGCATACTTCAAGCGGCCGCCGCGTCGTAATCAAATTCGCTAAAGTCCAATTTTTTTGCCGCTTTTCATGGCATACTTCACCGCGCGGCGAAAAGCAAATAATGTCGATTTTCAGCATTTTTCGAATTTTTTCGCCGCGCCGCAGTAGTCCAAACGTTTGGACTTTCCTCGCGAATGCTAATGAGGTGCGCCGATCATTGCGGCAATTCGCGCGGAGTATGCCAACATCGAGCGAAGCGGCAGCGAAGCGGCAAAGGGTCGCCCAGTTGGCGCCATTTTTTCTTGCCACGCGGCGACCGCGCCGCGTGAAGTGTGCCCAGGTGGCGCGAAGTGGCAGACGAATTTCGCCGCGCCAGTTTCGTGCCATGACGTCACATTTTTGGGTGTAATGTGGCCGCAAACCCCTTTGCGGCGCGAATCGCGTAAAGTATGTTTCAGGCTTTAGACTGGATTAATGGCTACGCATATATGAATTACTGCTCTTTCTCCATTGTATTCATACACTTGTATGAATATTGAAGAATTCGTCAATAACATTTAAGATTTAAAATGTAAATATTTGTATCAATATGTTCAATACTGATATATTTTTTAAAGTTTAGATAAATTTTTACGAGTTTTCGCTCGAGAAATTGATAGAAGTACAAGCTCCAGCTCCGATCTCTTTCAAAAGTTGAAAAATCTTAGCTTTTCGGAAAAATTGCGCCGGAAAAATCAGTAACAAATGTCTATTACTCGTTTTGTCAGTTGCCCCCGAATGGCTAATACCGCCCGTAAAATGGCTTCGACCCCCATGATTATCGATTTGTCGCATTCCCGTGTGTTTTTTGAAGTCAAAGGTTCCCGTGCTAGGACGCCGTCCTAGCCTGCTTAAAATGTACTTAGTCTCATTCAAAATAGCAAATATTAGTATCATTTTGTGCGGTTTTTTATGCTCTTTCCGAATATGTTTGTCATTTTTCGCCTAAGTAAGTTTGTGAGAAGTTATAACTAAAAAACCACTACTATACTTAAGCATAGGCATGAGGTGGACATGCATAAAATAAATACAAATAGTATATTTTAGTTGACTAAAATATCATTTTAGGACTGTAGTAGCTGATTTAAAAGCAGAAGCCCACCAATCTTGCACTAATCATTGGCCAAAACTTTTTTGTAATTAAAGTTTTTACGTGATAATCATGAAAATATGCTAATTTTTAAGGATGTATAATTTTATTTACTAGCTTGAATATTTCAAATGATCTAAAATGAGGCTAGATATAGTTTTGTAGTCGTACAAAACATACAATGAAATAAATCGCAAAAAAAGTGATCGGCTAGGACGCCGTCCTAGTTCACGGGAACGCGAGAGTTAAAAGCATTTTTAGCTAACTTTTGCATTAAAAGTGTCAAATTTTTTGCATTTCGCATCGTATACTTATTTTTTAAGTATATTGTCCCATGTACACTAATTTTTTTAAAATTTTTTTTCGAAATTTTTCAAGTTTTTATATTTTAGAAGGAACGAGCATTGTCCGAAACGTCAAAAAAAGTGAGCTTTGACTTGTAGCTAATCGTTTTTCCAGTAAAAAGGAATTTTAAAATTTTCTTGCCGCTGGCTATCCCCCAGAATTCCAATGTTGTACATGTACGGTTTCAGCCGTGGAATTTTACTCTTTCCAGATGTGCATAATACAACAATCATATCCGGACCGGTGCAGAGGACCAGTCCGATCATAATGGATCAGCCGCGGACGAAAGACAACAATGCCTGACTTACCAGGCCACATGATTTCAAAAAGTAGCTTTCGACGTCAGCTGAGAACGAGGAATGTCTTATAGTTTAAAGGATAACTATAGTTTTTTGGCGAATTGATGTGCCACATGAAAACAAGCCTACTTACTGTAGGAATTGTATTAAAAATACGACGTATGGTCTTCAAACCATATAAAGAATGTTTGAACCGCAGATCCATGAGAAATTCCACTATTGAGTTCATGAATGACGGACAAAGGTTGGCGAGCCACTTCATAAAACGATTCAATAATATTAGATCAGCTGGATAACCGAAGAATAACGTACGTCCTACAATCCAAACTCCGTTGCCGACGGACATATAAACCTAAATTTGAAAAACTCGAAGAAAAAGCCACGTATTACATTAAAACAAATTTTAAAAATCGTTTTGGGATTCTTCGTTTTGTAAGGAAAAATCTGGTTCAATTGATCGATAAGATATCTAGTCGGAGATATTATTGAAAACTAATTTTTTGCTTTTGAAGCCGATTACTGCTTAGACGTACATTCTGGTTGAGATTGATTATTCCAAGAAATACTTAGCATCTTGAACGCGGTGAGTCGTAAGATAGTAAGAGAAAAAATATGATGATAAAGAAAAACAATTATGAAAATTCAAAAATAAAAAAATAATTGTTCTCGTAATTATTAAGACTTAAGCAACTTGTGAGCATTTGGAAGACAACTCGCAGGCGATATCGCATGCCGAGTTTCCTGATCCAATGATCAAAACTCGATGATCTTCAAATCCCGTGTCCTCCTTATAATCTTGAGCGTGCATTAGACGTCCATCGAACTTTTGACTCCCATTAATGAGCGGCCAGTACGGTTCTGCTTGTCTGCCTGTCGAAACCATGACAGCATCGAAAATTTGAGACTGGTCTTCTCCATTTCTCAAAGCAGCTACGTACTAAATGTTCAAAAACTAATTATTAGACGATCGATAACGCATCCGAAAATTTCAGAGACAGAAGCGTTATCCCTTCAGCTCTCCCAAAACAGATTTGGAATACTCGCATATTACTTTGGTTGAATTTTTCCGGTTTAGAAGGAGTGAAGACATTTATTTACAATTTTTATATTTAAGAATAATTAGACCGACGAAACTCAATAAATAAATAAATATTAGCGTAAATATAAGTCTTGCCAATTAATTTATGTACCCCGATTATTTCATACCGGCAGATAGATATTCTAAAGGAATGTTACAAAATGATTTTTCGCTTATAACGTGACATTGTTTTTGGACTTTTCATCCTCTTTTCAGACTCTCAAACTATGATTTCACTTACATACATGAATACGACTTGACCAACAACAACGATTTCTGTCATAATCGCCCTGACTTAAACGAAATTTGGAAACATAAAGTTTCAATAAAATTACTTTTATTCAATTTGCATTTATTATTATTTCATTTTGTTCATTTGCCCCTCCGTTTATGAGTGCATGTGTATGATTCATTCAAGCAAACGCATAATTTTTATTTTATTATTGATCAATTATTTACTATTTATTAATGCTTTATTTAACATTTTACATGCCCGACGGTAATCAGGAAATAGGTAAATGAGACTTAGAATAGCTGACCATGTTTGTTTCTAGGAACTAATGATCTCTTTCAAGCATATGCTCGACTCTGTAATGCATCAGTACCAACCAGTAAATAAAAAATCCCGAAAATTCACCTCAAATCTCGACATGTTATCATCCATTGTCCCGTTTGCTCAAAATTCGCGCTTTTTTCGATTTTTAGCACTTCCGTATAGAAGCGGATAAACTTTCTTACGCCAAAGTGGTCAGCGTAATCGTGTATGTATTTCAAGAATGTACTATGGTGCACGAAATTCGTTGTTTCGACGGCTGGGGGATAATCACTGAAGGACATCATTTCTTTGCTCAAATTTGTGATAGTGCTCTTCATCACAGAGGTCCTACCTGAAAATGCATTAAAAATTAAGTAGACGAAAATGAAGAGAAAGTTTATTTCGTCTCAAAATAAAAAGCACGTAAGGTCCACATATACATATTTAGGCGTGGGGTATGGTATTTGAACCCATTATCTACAAGATTCTTGCAGATCCTAAAATAAAATTTTTACATGTTGGGCTTTATCGCGATTTTCTGATGCTAAAGAGCTCGATGAGAAACCTCGAAAAATCGTCATAAATTTTTAAATAGTGTTTTGACCTTTGGAAATTTTTGAGCTCCTATAGACTATTCAGCGCACTTACTGTAGTATGTCCCAGCACTGATTAAATGCTTAAATTAAATTTATATGGGTGGATTAGCGCATTAAAAATGGAAGAATTCCAGCCACTCGCCCTCACTGAGCTGATCAGCCGAATTACAGTAATTCGTCTTGTTTTGCTTACTGTAGCCCTTAAAAAATTGACTAAAAAGCTCTCGAATGAATGAAACAGACTATAGCAAAGGCCGTTAATGTACAGCATGACCGATCTGAGAGGAGTCAGTCAGATAGTTTTTTGAGCTAAACTGGCCTCAAAAAATACAACAAATACTAAAATAGCATAAAAAATATGCTAATCCATAATTTTTGGTCAATCTCAAGCATTTTTATTTGATTTCCATCCAGTCTTTGTGAGCTTTTTTGGGGCCAAAATTATCTCAGAAATTAATATAAAAGCTAGAATAGCGTCAAAAGAATGTTACAAAAAATTTCCCATTTTTCCATTCTAGGGGTCTAGAACGGATATGCCTCGAGGTCCCAAAATGGAAAATAAGAAATTTTCTCTGAGGCAAATAGAAGGCCGAAAATGGATTCAAATTGGGTTTTTCCAAAGAGCTCAAATTTGACCAAGAACTGTGTGATAAGTAACGCCGTTTTAACGCTTATTGGCGCTTTTACCAGCTAGATCATTTTGGCCCAGAAAGCTCATTTTTCGACCCCTTCCCTCCGCTAGACCGACTAACACCCCAGATCGGCCATGCTGTGTACCTAGGTGTAGACCCCAACCCCCATATGTTAGCCTGGTCTAGACCGCCAAACATGCCACGTTTATTTCTGTAAATGACTAGAGAACACTAAGCTTGTTACTAAAGGTCAACCTGGTTGTGGGTTGTAGCGCCAAATTCCACCAATATCAGCAGTCTTCTCAAAGCAGTGCACGTCAAATCCATATTCCTTAGAAATTTTAATAGCAACAACTCCGTGTAACCCAGCTCCGACGACAGCAACTTTCATTTCTTGTGAATAAGTGAATCTCGTCTACAAATATTGTTTTTTCTCTCTATTGCATCGAATCTAAAAGTCACTTTATTTAATTTTACAAAATATAAATAATGCAGTACATGGTCTTGAGCGAAACATCAATCCTACACAAAAGTATTTTGACACTTAAAGAGATACACTAGTTTTCGAGAAGCAACAACGCTATACTTTATTTATCCCATGTTAACCAAAGGTGCATAATGTTGTATTTTTATCTATGTTTGTTTTTTACACGTAAAAGTCAACAATCGAGTCAACATGAAAAACAATCGAAATGGATATTTTCAATTTGCAATTTAAATAAACAAGGACTCCTTGCATTTCAGATCCGTCATATGATGTTTATATACGTTAAAATGACATAAAGGCATCTGTGGATGTGCAACAACATAGAAATAATAGAAAGTCAACAATGTGGCCAAAAAACGAAAAAAGGAAATTATAGAAGAAAAGAATAAAAAATAAAATAATCAAATAAATAAAAATAATAGATAAAAAAAGAAAAGGTAATAAGAAGAAAGACGATGAAGCGAGGCATGCTGTTAGTATTAAAGAATTAGAAAGACGCGAGAAATAGTATAAATGTACATACATAAAATTATATTATGAGAAATTACGAATTTTACGAGGCGCAACAGTCTAAGTGAAATGAGGAGAAGTAAGTAATAATATATACAAAAAATACACGAAAAAACACATGGAAAATCATATAAACAGACTAGGTCATCAGAGAGGAACTAGGTTGCTACGGTTTCGTGCCTTTAATCCGCTGACTGTCACCGCAACCTAACCGCACCAGTCTAGGCTGCTAGACTACCTCCCAAACGCAACGAACAAGAATCAAAAGAAAATGCAAACAAAGACGCGAAAAACTTTTAAAAAATTCTCAGTCAATATATAGAATTATCTTGAAAATACTTTGGTATTTTAAGGATAATGCTGCATATGACAAATAAATAGGCAAACGCGAAAAAATTCTAGAAAAGCTCAGTCAATGTGCCCCTACTCTGGTATTTTTGGGGTTAATGCTGCACATTGACAAAAGACTATGCGAACAGGGAAAAACGGGAAAAATACAGGTACCCATCTCCAACCAACCCAGACTTATCACGTTATAAAACTCAGTAATAACATCAATGCGTTCGCGATAGCAGCAACAGATACATACACGACGGCGCACAATAGTTATTTATTTTACCAGTAGGACAAAGAAATTACATTTATAATCTGCTCTAAAATACACTGCATTGGCAGAAATAAGCAGTTTTACTATTGACGGGCAGCTTAAAAATTCTGAGGGGGTGTAAGATTTTTAAAAGGTCAAAAAATGGTCTTAAATTGGGGGTATGGCGAAAAAACACCATTTTTCAACGTTTCTCATCGAGCACTATCCATTGGCTTCAAAAAATCGCGAAAAAAAACAAAAAAAGTTCAAAAATTGAATTCTAGGGGGAGGTATTTTGGTTTGGGGGAGGGGGTATTCGGCCTTCGGGGGAATGCATGCACCCCTAACCCCTCTCTTCTA
Organism: Mermis nigrescens; assembly: GCA_036768485.1. Taxonomy (NCBI): domain Eukaryota; kingdom Metazoa; phylum Nematoda; class Enoplea; order Mermithida; family Mermithidae; genus Mermis; species Mermis nigrescens. The sequence goes on along the minus strand of JAVLUZ010000221.1, from coordinate 278,076 downwards.
CGCCCACGTATGAGTATTATACGCTGAAAGCATATTGGTAAAGTGAATATTAAATCTTGTGGACAATGGCGAGAACAAAATTTCCATAAGAAAAATAATTCGTCTTCGCGTTTGATAAGAACTCTAAATGAAAAAAATCAGTGCATCCTTCAGCTCTCAAAAGATTGGTAGATCGTCGACGAGGACGATTTTAGGCAATCGTTCTTGCTTTCGACGACGAAAAGATAGAAATGTTCAGGGAAGACAAAAATAGCTCGAATGTACAATGTCGATTTAAGTTAATTAATATTAATCAGCATAAATTTTCTTAATTTATGTCCTGATGATACATCAGATGATAAATTATAGATTGTAGGCAAAGATGTACAGCATGGGAATTCTAGGTTGGTCGGGCACAAAAAATTATGAAAGTGCGCCTTTTTCGGGCTAAAAAAGCGATGAACACACGTCAAAGTTTCGGTCAATGCTCGTTCTTTCTAGAACACAAAAACGTAAAAAACCTTCCGAAAATGTACAAAAAATTGAGTAAATTGAACACAAAGTATAGTCAAAGGATATGTGAATTTATCACGCGAAGTGCCGTTGAGACTTTTGAGCCAAAAATGAGCTAAAAACGCATGAAAAGCGCACTTTTTCACAATATCAACAAAAAATCAACAATTCTGGAGGGTTGCAGCCATTTTGCGGGGGAGGGGGTGAATAGCCATTCTGGGTGGTCAAATCCCCAAAATCCCCAGTACATGTATGTGTAGGGCATTTTCGCAGTAAAATATAAATTTCATTCCTCTTTTGGTCAAAATCATGCTTTTGAGGATACAAAACCTAACCCTGTGAGCATATCTGTGTTTCGGCCATGTTCTATTTGTTGCAAGTGTTTAATTTACCATCATAGCGACCACTCCATGATAATTTTTCAGTTCTCGTGCTATCGAATTCTTCGTTCGTCATCAAATTCGTTTATACTGTCTAGTAAAAACAATAGCGAATTGATTGATCTATTCCTTATGTTCTTTGATATATCGTAATGCTTTTTTATTCGAGACTCATGAAGCAATTTATGTGCCCTAATCGTTGATGATAAGGCTGATATAACAGCTTGCGCTGATAAAAACTGGTTTTCATGTACCTGTGAGCAAATATTGGGAAGGTTAATCAGTTGATTTCTTTGCCGGTAATACAGTACCTTTCAAATCTCTAGTTTTAGTAAATGATTAAGTATTGTCAAAAATGAGCGCGTGATTTTTGTTCTGAATCGATTTTATCTATTATGACGTCTTACAAAAGGGATAATACAGTCCAAGTCCAGTTAATCGCTTTTATCAACACTACGAAGTCTATAATTAACCGTTTTTAAGTTATTGAGCGCCTATTAAGAAAATCATGTTTTTTGGGCATTTATTAAAAAAACGTGAACTTTTTTGTTCTTTTGTACAAGTGCACGTCTCCTTCCAAATAGGCAGCAATATTATTTATTTCATATATTCAGTTGATTTCGACTTTTGAGTTCTGAGCACACATGGGCGTGGGGGGTCTGGGGGTATAAACCCCCGCAGAAGTTGAAAAACCCCGCAGATTACTGAAGACCCCCAGAATACTATTTTAAGTAACATTTTTGACAATTTTTGGCGATTTTCGGTGGATTTCACCCTCCAGTATTTTCCTGCTTCCCATGTATGGTTCTGAGTAGCCGATAGCCTTCCTACTGCAGATTTTGATTATCGTCTATATAAAATGTGGTCCAAATTCAATTTACTCGTATTCCACTTTTCCTCTATCTTACCCTGAAGTTAGCACGTTAAGTTCAGATTGAAGCAATAATCATTTTGTAGAAGATCATTTTTAAGTGTCCGGCTATGATAGTTCGTCTTAAATGAGTTCGCGCAACATTCTAGAATTTCTATCAACATGTATGATAGCAGTTGTTGCTTCATGAAAATGCATTTATTACTGACCTTAAATATTTTCTACTTTAAATGTCTGCCCACTTATAAAAAACGTAGGTGTGTCCTTTGCGGTCTAAGCAGATCACAGCGATTATCCGAATTTTACGACTTTTTAGGTAAACCTGATGAACCTCAGCCTCCGTTTCGATCAATTTTTTTTTAAATTTTGAATATACAAAGTGTGCTTTCACGAGCTGTGCAAAGACCAATTGTCACATGTTTTTAATTTTATATTTGAGTCAATCATGGCACACATCTAATTTTTTATCGCTAAAGTTAATTTTCTCGAATTTAGTAGCGCCTACAAAGATGTAGTTAAAGCTATTCTATGAGTGACATTTCTTGAGCTTAAGTACGAATTGCGAGGGTCTGGTCTAGACCAGACATGCACGTGGGGAGGGTTTGGGGTCTAGTTTAGATGCCTTTTCCCAGAGGAACGAAAAATTGGCAATTTTTCAGCAAAATGAGGTGAAACGAAGGTCAAAAATAATTGAAATAAAAAATTTTCCTTAAAAGCACATGAAATTGACCAGAAACTATGGAATAGCATAGTTTTAAGGCTATTTTAGCGTTTACATAAGTTTTTCAGATCATTTTGACCCAAAAAAGCTGACTAAATATACTCCCAGACTGCTTAACCCTAAGATGGTCTAGACTGTTTAGTGAATCTATGGTCTAAACCTCTAACCTCACAGTGCATATCTAGTACAATACCGCTTACTATTAATTCCTTCCTTTTTACATGCTTTGTAATGCATCTCTCTAATTTTGTCCCCTTTCGCTCCATTGCAAACGTATGTGCACGCCTTTTAAGCGTTAGTAGAGGAATAAATAAGAAATAAAAATAGGATTGTGTTGTGATCTATTTCTTTTTCTATTTTTTAAAATCTATTTTATCGATCTACTTTTTATCTATCATAGCAAACTGCAGAATATCAAAATTTCCTCTTTGAATTGATTATTTGATTCTTATTGTTAGGTTTGAGCACCCTGGCTGTTACATACCGAATTTAATGTTCTACGGCGTCTACTATGCTCTTTACATATCTACATCATCATCAGTGGCGGATCTGGGATTTTCCTAAGGGGGAGGGCGGTACTCCTAAGGGGGGGGCGGAACCCTGACTTGGGCGGAAAAATTAGTCGTTTTAACCCGAAAATCGCTAAAAATCGCTCAAAAATGCCTAATTTTGCGCACTATTTTAGGCCGATGGGGGCGGCCGCCCCCCCGCCCCCGTCCCCCCCTAAATCCACCCCTGATCATCATTGATCTTCACCAAATAACCACTTGATAATTAGCGCTGAAATTACTTTCATAGCTGCTTGCATTTTTCTAAACGAATTTTTGGATTTTGTTTTCGGGCTTATTCATCTTAATCTAAACACTATGTGCGTATGTAAGTAAGATTCGATTTTTTCGGGCACTACTGAATTATATCTGCCGGTTTTAATACTATTACAGTCCATTAGCTAACTAATGGATTCCGTAAATGATTGCTTCCCATTAGTGCCACATTTTCCATCCGGCATACGAATTGAGCTCAATATCCCAGTGATACAGAAGACAATATAAATTCAGCTGGATAACTGGCCTGCGTAATCACATTTTTTGCGTGCTTAGCCGTATAATTGCGCCGTTTTGACAGTATCCTTGCTAATTCTATTCGGTCTAATAAATTATTCATGTGGGTAATATGAGTAGCTGAAATGATTTTCTCCAGAGGCACACGATCTTAATTTTTTTACGAAAAAACGGCTTTTGATCGAATGATTCTCATAAAGAAAGTGCAAGTGCTAAAGTGACTGGTTAGTGAATTTTCGCAGTGCGCAAAATGCATTTTTCCAGACGAAAAATGTATCATTTAGGTTCAATTACAGTGTCAGGACCTCTTTTAGGTTGGCATGTTTTCTGGGTTTTTGTCCTTTGTAAAAGCAGAATTCTAGCAAGACAATTACTCTAAATAAGCAAACTGTATTTAAAAGTTCATTTGCGCGATAAGTTCTGTCTGAAAAACGTCTTTTGCATTTTAATCCAAATGTCAACTTTTATTGCTTAGCGACGACTCATTCGATGTACATAGCCGATTTACGAAATTAACACCGATGGATTCAGAGGCTTTCCGCAAGTGGGGTAAGCAAATGGTCGACTATGTGGCCGATTATTGGCAGACTATCAGAGACCGCAACCCTTTGCCTGACGTTAAGCCTGGTTACATAAGGGTCTTGATGCCAGAGAACGCTCCGGAAGAACCGGAGTCATGGGAAAGCATTTTCAAAGACTTAGAAGACGTTGTTATGAAAGGCGTGAGTAACCTCAACGAAGTTTAGTTACCTAATGTTGTATTTGCACAATATGGACAATACTTCAGTATTTTATGTCACCTAGACTTATTTTTTGACTGTGGTTTCTTAGCTTTTTATCTATGACCAGTCACCGATAACGTCCATTGCTATTTGACTATAGTCTCTTTCTAAATTCCTGAGACTTTTTTTACAGTAGGGCGATTCGGAAGCTCGAAAGCAGTAAAAGTTCAGCCAATCGGCGTAAGGCCTTTCATTCGGTTGACTATCGTCTATCGCACGTTATTTAGCTTTAAAGCTTGCGCTTTGGCGCTTTGGGTCAGTTTTGCTATTAGGAGCTGTGAGAGTGTAACCGGCAGCCGCACACAGAAAAAATACCTGTAGTCTGTTTCATATAAGTTCGTGCATAAATTTTATGAATTTTTATCGACAGTAAGCTGAGGGTTACGATAATTATATATCAGATCAGGCACGTAGCTGTCCCTCCTATTTTAGGGGGAACCAACACCAATTTCGGGTGGGACTAAGCCCAAAAAGGCCGAAAAAAAGCTTAAAATAACGTTTAAAAAGTCATATTTTCCGATTTTTCTGAAATTTGAGAGGGTTCCATATCCCCCCATTCCCCCAGTGCTACGTGCCTGTATCAGATCGATGCTATAATCGCAATCTGTCAGTTTCTTGTCGGAGATAGTTTTAAAATTTAGGACCGAAGTTGTGTGAAACAGAGTATAGACGACGCGCGGAGTGAAACTCCGTATTTCTCGTTTGCGAACTGAGTGGTAATACTGCTAGACCATATAGGAAAGCGGCGGCGAACTCTAAAATGTTGCATTGTTATCTGTGGAATAATCGAATGAGTTGATGCTAGAGGCGGGTACTAAGAAACTGCTCTCTGCCGATTGGCTGAATTGTTAACACTTTAGAATCTCCATACTGTAAAAAATTCTCAAAAATTTTGAAACAGACTATAGCAGTCCTGGATATCATCTGAAAATGTTCAACATTTTTGGTTCAAGCACGTCACGATAATAGATGCATAGCATGACCGATCTAGGTGTTAACCGGTCTGGGGGTCATAAATTGAGCTTTCTTGAGCAAAAAAGTGACCTCGGAAATTGGTAAAGGTGCTAAAATAGCGTCAAAACTTCCTTAGTACACAGTTTCTAATCAACTTGAAGCACTTTTGAATACAATTTTCATCTACTCTAGGCCTTCATTTTGCCACATGTTCAACAGAAAATTTCTCAATTTTTGTATCTGGGGATCTAGACCCAAAAAACTCCCGTGCATGTCTGGTCGCGACAATACATTGGCAGCAGCTAAATTTGTGAGACGTCTGGGCATATGAAACAGGCAAAAATCCCAGAAAAATGTTCAAAAATCCAATTCTTGTGGGTATCGATTTTATGCTGGCATAAAGGTACAAAGAGCAAAATGAGAAACGTTTTCGAGGGGTTCTTAAGATTAAGTGATGTAACTTGACTTTTTCATTATTTAAGTCGGCTATTTCACAAGGTCCTGCCCGCTACACCATAGGACATAAATAACGCCTTGCCATGTAAAACATTTTTTAAAAACTTAAATTCTGTAAGAATCGCGACCTGCTAGAGAGAGAGCAGCGCGAATTATTCGCTATAAATCTTGAAATTCTAAAAATTATCACGCTCACTAATTCCGTTTGCATCGTCCATTAAACATTTTTATCATTCACATTCAAGTACCGTCTATAGTCTGTATCGCACAAGATTAAGCTTAAAATTTAAAAATCATCTCCGACAATAAGCTGACAGATTGTGATTGTAGCTACCGTAATCTGTCGGCTTACTGTTGATAAAAATTCTTAAAATAAGTCAGATCGAATTATAATTCAATAAATCTTTAGAACGTCCGATTCCAACTTTGTTATATATTAAAAAATTTTTCTTGCCATCAGGTTACCCATTGGCATCATCCAGATTTTTTCGCCTATTTTCCAACAGCGCTTAGCTACCCTGCCGTCATTGCAGACATTTTGTCCGGCGGTATAGCGTGTGTTGGATTTTCGTGGGTAGGTAACCTTAGAGATATGGTCAATTGATCCGACTAAGTACGATTTGACTAATCTTACTCTTTAAAATCATTTAGATATCGAGTCCAGCGTGCACAGAGTTAGAATTGGTAGTGCTTGATTGGGTTGCGAAAATGCTTAACTTACCCGAACATTTTCTTAACAGGCATCCAGGACCTGGTGCAGGTATGATACAGGTGGGCGATTACGCACAAATGCATATGTTATTAGAACAAAAGAAAAATACCATAAAATATGTCAAAACTCATTTAAGTGAAAATATTGGAGAACAAAATTTTTTTGTTCGGTTACTGCTTTCTATATAAATTCGCGATACGATCTTCTCCACAATCTGTCTACATGACAATCGAAAATTACAAATTAATTTGGTATACATATGAAAAGGCTCAAAATCAAAACCAAAAATTGGCGACATTCGAGATTCTGAAATAAAAACAGCTTTATAAAACTGAATGGCCTAAAATAAATACAAAAGGTGACAATATTCGCACTTTTATTTTTTACTTGTGAATTTACACTGCACAGAAGATATCGCACACAGTTTATTTCTACTTAGAAAGAACCTAAAATCAACGTTTTGAAGTATAAAATCGTGAAAGACGAGAAATGCTTCAGCCAATAACAGAGGCGTAGCCAGGATTTTGGTTCGGGGCATGAACAAAATTTTTTAAGACTACTTTGTATTGAGCCAGTAACTTTATGTACAGTAAAACTGAGTTTTTCGACCTTTAGTAGTGTAGCCTAGTTTTTTTGTACAATGGATCCGTTTGTACATGTACCAGACGGTCCCAAAAGTCTTAGTAGCATTTTATTAAGACACAAATTTTCGAGTACTATACTATGGTACGGTAGCAATTTTAGGTGGTGAAAACAGTTGTTCGACTTTGGTAGTGTATTTTGGCTAATTTCTGGTATCTAAGGGCGAAACAGTAACTACATAATCGTCTTAGAACGGCGCGAAGCGCCGAAAATTTGACATTTTTCCTTTGAAGTGCAATTTTCTGCCAGTATAAGGCATATATAGAACCACGATCATCATTTCGCGCGATGCGCCGAAAATTTTCACGGATTTTAGACCTTTTTTGCAATTTTCGTCTTCCCAAAATCTTTGTACCTTTACAAGACGGTCCCGAAAGTCTTTGTACATCGGGAAAATCTTCGCCGAATACAGAAAACACTGATGCTAGCCTAGCTAATTTATGGGTTTCTGACGATCAAAAATACAAAAAGTGTAAAGCGGCTCTAAGTGCCGAAAAGTTTTGGAGTCTCTACTGTTTTCATGTAGAATTTACGGCCTTTCTATTAACAAACATTTCGAAATTATAGTGGCGGAAAGTGCCGAGAAATTTAGTCATTTTTTACCGCCCTTACTATTTGTAGCTCGGTGAATACTAATAGTCCGACGAGCAGAAAATTACTCAAATTTGTAGCAAAACAATTTTGACAGTTCAAGCTTCTGAGAAGAAACTGCGAATTACTCCCTTTGTCTGAGGTATTTTGAGTGATTCAGGCTTTTAAGTGCAATGCTGGAGCTTTACGAAAAGAAATGACAGTAAATGGCGACGCTATGCGCCGGACAATTTTGACGTTTTTGCACTTTAAACTCAATTTATATCGCTTAAATCATACAAAAAAGACAAATTAATGCCGGCGCGAAACGGCGAAAATTTTAGAAATTCCCAAGTCTTTTACCTGGCTAGTTCTTCCTAAAATCTCGTTGCACATGTACAACGAGATTTTACGGTTGCGGGGGTCTGGGATGACGCGCTCAAGCGTTCCCAGCGGGGTCCGGGGCAGAGTCCCGAAAATTTTGTAAAAAAGCATTTTAATGTTAAATAGTAACATCAAAATTCTTGCAAAATGCAAAATCGGCCAAATCTCGGTTCTGAATCAAGCAAGCCCAAAAACACTTGAAATTAATGAACTACTACATTGCACAAAAGTCCTGAGCTGAAATGCGTTTCTGACCTCTGCTAATTGCATAGCGCAGCAACGAGTCGCTCGCTGCCAATAAGATATAGAAAAATGTATCAATTAAAATTTTGTTCTTACCGTTTTCAGGCCCATTTGTGGCCTTCTTATTCACAAGATGCAGTTCAGAAAACAGGAAATACGCAAAAACATAAGAAAATTTGGCCATTTCTTTCATTTCAAATTGTATTATGTATCCTTGTAAAGAAAGACAAACAAAGCAAAGAATAGACAAACTGGTACACAATCACTTTCGCACTTTTATTATTAGGCTCAACAAGCATGCGCAGTTTCAATCAACGAACAAATAGTGCATTAAATTACTAAAATGATGTGAAGTGCTGGATTATTTTAGCTGATTCAAGCTTTTCAATTCATTAAATCTATATAACAATAAATGATAAATGACTCGGCGCGAAGCGCCGGAAAATTTTGACGTTTTTGCCTTTTTTAACTCACTTTTATGGACACACATTATTGCAACAGACAAATCAACAATATTTCTAAAAATTTCGGGGGCATGTGTCTCCAATGCCCCCCCGGCTACGCCTTTGGCCAATAAATATATAAGAATGTGAAGATAGAATGGGACCTTAATGACAGGTGTCTGTGTACGCTGCGGCCAATCTAATTTCGTCCCTAAACAAGTGCGTGGAGAATGAGATTTCGAGCTTTTCCCGCTTGTTTTGTTTTATTCCATCCTCACAGAAATGATTTGAAATTGTTACATGGTTTTTTGATGAAATAATTTTCAACGAGGCAACGCTCGCCTTACTGTGCTCATTACTTTTAATTGTCCTCTGTAACGATGATGAACAGTGCTTACATAAATTGCGTCTTTCTTTGTTTTGTTACTTTGTTCAACGAAAAACGACGCTTAAGCACTCAAATATTTTGCGTCATTCTTCGTTTGTTATTTTACTGAAGGAAAAAAGACGCATTAGCACTCAAATCTTTGCGTCGTTCTTTGTTTTGTTATTTTATTGAATGAAAAACAACGCACGGGCACTTAAAATACTTTGCGTCGTTCTTCGTTTTTCGTGTTTCATTTTCAAAAACGACGCAGTGATCGGGTCACAATGTTTATTGATAGATCGTATTTCATTAATCTGTGACTTACTCTCATAGGGCATCTAATGTACAGTACACCTGGAGTGCCCGTACATGCGAGGTTGTCAAATTTTATGCAAATTAGCATATCGGAGTGGTACGCATTCCTGGGCGTGGGGGGTTGGGGTATGCACCATAGGTGGGCAGCACCAAAATTCTGGGGTGCAATATTTTTCAAATTTCAAAAAATTGCCTTAAACATAGTGGTATGGCAAGAAACACCATTTTTTACGTTTCTCATCGAGCAATATCCATTGGTATAAAAAAATTGCGAAAAAAATTTCCAAAAATTGAATTCTAGGAGGTATTTTGGTTTCTTGGGAATATTTTGATTTCGGGGGGCATACCATACTCTGGGCGTAGGGTTTGGGGTATGCACCCCCCCCCCCTTCGAGAAACCAGAGAACCCCCCCAAAAAACCAAAATGCCCTCCCCCAGAATTCAATTTTTGAAATTTTTGTTTTTTCTGCAATTTTTTGATGCCAGTGGATTGTGCTCGATGAGAAACGTTAAAATTGGCATGTTTTTTCTGCCATGCCACCATTTTTAAGACTATTTTTTTGTATTTCGGTGCCGCCCACCTATGGCGCATACCGCTCAAACCCCCAGGCCCAGGTATGCGTACCACTCCTATCACAAATGCTGATTTGCATAAAATTTGGCAATAAAGATTCGAGTGCTCATGCGTCTTTTTTTCCTTCAGTAAAATAACAAACGAAGAATGACGCAAAAGATTTGAGTGCTTATCATACGTGGGCAGCAAAAAGTTTGGGGGTGACGATTTTTCAAAGGCCAAAAATGGCCTTAAAGTTGTGGTATGGCGAAAAAACACCATTTTTCTACGTTTCTCATTGAGCACTATCTATTGGCATCAAAAATTGCGAAAGAAACAAAAAAATTTTAAAAATTGAATTCTGGGGGTATTTTGATTTCTGGGAGGTATTGGGTTTCTTGGGGTGAATACCGCCCCTAACCCCCCTCACGCCCAGGTGTGGTGCTTGTGCGTCGTTTTTCATTGAACAAAGTAACAAAACAAAGAAAGACGCAATTTATGTAAGCTCTGTTCATCATCGTGCCATAGGCGTTGCCAGGATGGAGGCATTGGAGGCCCCTGCCCCGAAATTTTTGCATAAATATTGTTTGCAATAATGTGTCCAGAGAACTAAGTTCAAAAAGGCAAAAACGTCAAAGTTTTCCGGATGCTTCGCGCTGAGTCATTATTATTTATTGTTATACAGATCTAATGAATTAAAAAGCTTGAATCAGCTAAAATAATCCAGCACTTCACATCACTTTAGTAATTTAATGCACTATTTGTTCGTTGATTGAAACTGTGCATGCTTGTTAAGCATAATACTAGTAAAAGTACGCGAAAATGATTAAGGACCAGTTTGTCTATTCTCTACTTTGTTTGTCTTTTGTGTATGTCTATTCTTTGCTTTGTTTGTCTTTCTTTACAAGGACACATAATCCTATTTTAAATGAAAGGAATGGCCACATTTTTTATGTTTTTGCGCATTTCCTGTTTTCTGAACTGCATATTGTTAATAAGAAGGCAACGAATGGGCACTGAAAACGGTAAGAACAAAAGTTTCATTGATACATTTCACTATATCTTAGTGGGCAGCGAGCGACCTGTTGCTGCGCTATGCAATTAGCAGAGGTCAAAAAACGCATTTCAGCTCAGAACTTTTGTGCAATGTAGAAGTTCACAAATTTCAAGTGTTTTTGAGCTTACTTGATTCAGAACCAAGATTTGGCCGATTTTGCAAAAAATTTTTACATTACTATTTAACACTGAAATGCTTTTTTTATAAAATTTTCCGGGACTCTGCCCCTGACCCCGCTGGGAACGCGTGAGCGCGCCATCCCAGACTCTCGCTAACCGTAAAATCTCGTTGTACATGTGCAACTAGATTTTAGGAAGAATAAGCCAGGTAAAAGAGTCAGGAATTTCTATAAATTTCCGCCATTTCGCGCCGGCATTAATTTGACTTTTTTGTATGATTAAAGCGGTGTAAATTGAGTTTAAAGTGCAAAACGTCAAAATTTTGCGGCGCATAGCGCCGCCAGTTACTGTTTTTCTTTTTGTAAAGCTACAACATTGCGTTTAAAAGCCTGAATCACTAAAAGATCTTCAGACGAAATAAGTAATTCACAGTTTTCTTGTTCAGGGGCAGATTTAGGGGGGCGGAGGCGGCCGCCTCCCCCCCCATTGGCCCAAAATAGTGCGAAAAATTAAGCATTTTTGAGCGATTTTTGCGATTTTCGGGTCAAAACGGCTAATTTTTCCGCCCAACTCAGGGTACCGCTCCCCCTTAGGAAAATCCCGAATCCGCCACTGTTCTTGTTAGAAGCTTGAACTGTCAAAATTGTTTTGTACAAATTTGATAATTTTCGGCTCTGTCAGACTATTAGTATTCACCGAGCTACAAAATATTAAGGGCGGTAAAAAATGACTAAATTTCTCGGCACTTTGCGCCATGTTTGTCAATAAAAAGGCCGTAAATTCTACATGAAAACGGTAGAAATTCCAAAAATTTTCGGCACTTCGAGCCGCTTTACACTTTTTGTATTTTTGATCGTCAGAAACCCATAAATTAGCTAGGCTACATCAGTGTTTTTTTGTATTCAGCGAAGATTTTTCCCGATGTACAAAAGACTTTCGGGACCGTCTTGTACAGGTACAAAGATTTTTGGAAAGACAAAAATTGAAAAAAAGGTCTAAAATTCGTAAAATTTTCGGGCGCTTCGCGCCGAGATGAGTAATTGTGTATTCTATATATCTTTATACTGGCAGAAATTGCATTTCAAAAGGACAAATGTCGAATTTTTTCGGCGCTTCGCGCCGTTTTAAGACGATAGACCCAGAAATTAGATAAAATACACTACCAAAAGTCGAAAAACTGTTCTTACCACCCTAGAATCGTTACCGTACCATATTATAGTACTCAAAAATTTATGTCTACAAAATGTACAAAAACTTTTGGGGACTGTCTTCGTACATGTACAAACGGACCTTGTACAAAAAACACTGGGCTACACTACTAAAGGAAGAAAAACTCAATTTTACTATACATAAAGTTACTGACATTCAATGCAAAAGTAGTCTTAAAAAATTTTTGTTTATGCCCCCCGAACCAAAATCCTGGTTACGCCTCTGCATCGTGCATAGGACAATTATAACTAATATGCACATTAACCCCAGCGTTGCCTCGTTGAAAATTTCTTCATCAAAAAACGATATTATGATTTCTAATCATTTCTGTGAAGATGGAATAGAACAAATAATGCGGGAAAAGCTTGAAATCTCGTTTTTCATGCACTTGTTCAGGGAAGAAATCAGATTGGCCGCAGCGTACACGGACAGAGAGGAATGATAGCCATAAATGAATAAGTAAAAAATTAATAAGAAAATTGAATAAATGGATAAACAAATTTAAACGAACCCTGAAAAAGAAAACAAAACAAAAGTATAATGACAAAAGTTTAAGAAAACATAGTTGTAATTGTAATACAATAATATAATATAATTGTTACTTCCTCATTATGACGTTTCGATTTTTTTAAAATTACCATTATGAACATCACCACTTCCTACTTCGAATAATATGCTGAATTAGATAGTCACTTAAAACAAGAATTTCGAATTTTAGAGTACGGCAAGTGATTGCACTTTAGTCGCATTCTTGGCAGCTCGATGTCGTTATCTAAAAGGAGCTAATTCGAATCATTGTTCAAGCAGGCTAGAATTTAGTCAATTAGTTGCTTATTGTTCGAACAAGTAAGTTTACTTCGTGCTTATCATAGGTAGCGCGTTAGCGCGTACCTATAATATACTTGGGTACCCCTAACACCTGTGCACCCCCTACAGCTATAACAGGACACATCTAGAAGGTGCGGTTTTTTTTAAAGATAGATAATAAAAAAATTCGCTGCCTGTGTTTTTTTGTTTTTCTTGAAACTCAAAACTGGCTGTGTAAAGAAGGTGTAAAGTTTTTGTGTAACGGTATAACATAGGATAAATTTTGGGAGGTTTTTTAGGCGGCATGTGGACAACTCAGTATTGACTCCTCAAATAAATTAATGGCACAGATTTGTAGAGGAAGGGATGCTCCAAATTGTCTTTTTTTCGTTTGTTGAAATTCGCATTAGTTCTCGAATGGGAGTGTAAAGAGTGCGAAAATCTGGGGGATGAAAAAGCACATTTTGGTCGAGTTTTCAACTTGTTTATGTCTGATACTAACTCCGGTTATGAGTTTTTGAAAATGTTTTCTGACAGAAATGTAGAGCGGATCATGAGCTACAATCTGCTTACAAGCAGACTTTTCTACGCTCAATAGGGAGTTAGGTCCTGGGGTTTAAAGTTTACACTCTAGTCGATGGTGTAAAAAACAGATTTTAACTAAGAATTCTCTGCCAGCTTTTTCTTCGCTTATGAGTCGGGCTAAAATGAGTATAACAGTAATCAAGCAGCTTCTAGGGGCTACACGTCGCAGCAAACCGCGTTCAAAAAACGCAATATTGAGTTATTTATGGAGGTGTAAAGTTCGAAATCAGACGTGAAAAATGGGCGAAAAAACACGTTTTTTCCCCAATTTTGATTAGTAAATCATATCAAATAATTTTTGCAACAGAGTTTTTGCACATAGAAACGTACTACGACTCGAAAGCTACAAACTGTACCAAACCGAATTTCTTTACACTCAATGGGGAATACGGTACGGATTTTTAAAGTTTACAATGTTCTGAATGATGGAAAATATGTCTTTGTTTGGGTTTTGTTCGCCACTTTCTCCTTTCAGAAGTCAGGATAGGTCCAATAGAATAAAAATAAAGTGCCTTATATTGGGTGTATGTCATAGCGAATCGCGTATGTCTAAACCAATATTAAGCGAGTGTAAAGTCAAGAATGGGGTGCTTTAAACAGGTTTCTGTCTTGTTTCACTTCTGCCAGCTTCTCCGGTTATGAGTCAGGGACATGATTCTCAAGTCTGTAAATGAACCTGAAACCAAATTCGATACGCAATTTTGGCGCGTATGTTTACACTCAACAGTTCAGTAAAGTGGTTTAAACCAATGTTAATTTATCCTTACGACATTATGGAGACTTACTATTTTCATAAAAGTTGGTCGTAATATCGAAGCAATATTAAAATTACGATTCCGACTAAAATCTTTTTTACACTAGGTGTTAACATATCGTTTACACTACATATTAATCTTCGTTTTAGAGCCTTGCGGGAACCTAATTTTTTCCTTATGACTAGAAATTTTTAAGGAATCAAGTGTGAGAAGTCGGTTAGACACATTTTTTTACACAACAGTGGTGTAAACTGTTTTACACCTAATGTTAATTTGTCATCAGACCATTGTTGAGACGTGATGTCTTTATAAATGTTGATTGTAATATCCGCGTAATATCAGATTTACGAATCCGACTAAAATCTTCTGTGCATTCTGTGTATGTAAGTAAACACTGCATATGAACTTTTGACCTAGAGCCTTGCAAAAACATAATATTTTTCTTAAATTCAAAAAAACAATAAATCAAGTGTGAGATGCCAGTTGGGCGCGTTTGTTTACAATGACGCTTTTCAAAAAGTGGACTTATAACGATTAGAACATAGGTTTTGGCTTACTGTTGATGCTACAGTCTTATGTATTTCATGTAATTCTGTGCATGAGAATCAATTTTCAGCTCATTATCAAGTGACCACAGAAGTGATTGAAAAATTGCCTACAGTAATATAGTTTTGAAAAGTAAACATTCATGTGTCATGTAATTGTTAAGTACAATATTATGATTGTTGCTTCAGCTAAAGTCACTTCAGTTTTTTGAGTACAGTGATTCAAAAATTGTTATTCATGCATGTTGCTCCGCATTCATAATGGTTTGCTTTAGAAATTGTTATAAGTGTTGGTTACGTTATCATACATGTGTAAATTTATCATAAATGCTTTGATCCGCAGGTAATTGATTTGTCGTTCTTTGACTTGTTGAATAAGCTTAATTACTGTACGTAGTGTTAATGCGGGTATTGATAGAGTGAGTTGAGCGAATGCGAATGCAAGTATAAATTGCTAAGATGGAAGCAGTACCTAATGACATTCGCTACAACACTGACAAAGATAGGAATAACTACTATTTTTTGCTAACAAAAAGTTGGGTACTAGCAAGAAAAAATGCTCCGATGGAACAAAAAAAGGTAGAATATACTTGGAACAAAGAATTATCAAGGACGTAAAAGGAGGGGACTAGAAAAAGCTCCTATCTACAAATGTCACAAAATTTGCTAAAACTCAGAAATTTCCTAAACAAAGAAAAAATGAAAGTAAGTAAATCAAAGAAAAACCTACCTGTGCCTAAAACTGCAAGATCTGCTAAAAATCAGACTTTTTCTAAGCAACGCAAAAATCGAAGTATATTCTGCGGCCTCTGAAAAAAATAGGTGAACCTTCTCATATTGTCCACCATACAGTGGGCGGTTCCAAAATTCTGAGGGGGTTTTCAAATTGGAATATTGGCCTTAAAAATAGTGCTATGGCGAAGAAAACACCATTTTTGAACGTTTCTTGTCGAGCTCTATCTATTGGTACCTACCAAAAAAACCCAAAAAGAGCAGAAAGATTTAAAAAATTGAATTCTGGAGGTATTGTTGGGTATTTGCGTTTTCTTGTTGGGTATTTTGCCTTGGGGTGCATACTCCCCAAACCCCTACGTCTAGGTATGGTGTCCAATGCTTAATATAAAGCTTATAAAATAAATCTCAAATCTGCGTTTTTGCTAATCACTTGCAACGTTAATTTATTCGATATTGTGGCTAGATAAATATTACAAAAAGTTATATCCTATGATTATTTGCGATACCGCAACGAAAGACTGTGATTTCTATATAATGCATGCGTCCATTCAGTACTCTTCTGGCGTTTAATCCCACCAGACCACCCGGATTTCATTCCTGCCCATGTAAACTGATAACCATTAGGCATGGGAGGTTAGGGTATGCACCAGTGTTCAATCAGAAACGTCGAAAATTGCCGTTTTTCCAACATACCATAATTACTATTTTTTGACCCAGAAAAATATTGCAACATGGCGCTGCTCAGCTATGGCGATATCTGCTTTTGCAGAGTGAGTGGTTCAGTTATCTAGCCCAATGTTTTATCTTTGTTCGACAGGATGCTGCTTTCTTCTGCAGGCCGCAGAATATACTTCGATTTTTGCGTTGCTTAGAAAAAGTCTGATTTTTAGCAGATCTTGCAGTTTTAGGCACAGGTAGGTTTTTTCTTTGATTTACTTACTTTCATTTTTTCTTTGTTTAGGAAATTTCTGAGTTTTAGCAAATTTTGTGACATTTGTAGATAGGAGCTTTTTCTAGTCCCCTCCTTTTACGTCCTTGATAATTCTTTGTTCCAAGTATGTTCTACCTTTTTTGTTCCATCGGAGCATGTTTTCTTGCTAGCATTGACTTATTCCTTACTTTTCAGTCAGACTACTGTACATGTGATAACGTCCCAACATGGCTACCGTCCCAACACGGCCACCGTCACAACACGGCCACCGAAATTTCCAACACGGCCACCGTCCCAACACGGCCACCGTCCCAACATGGCCACCGTCCCAACATGGCCACCGTCCCAACATGGCCACCGTCCCAACATGGCCACCGTCCCAATATGGCCACCGTCCCAACAAAGCCACTGTCTCAACAAGGCCACCACCACACGTGGGCGTGGGGGGGGTTTATAGGTATACACCCCAGAAGTCGAATACGACAAAATACCACCCAGAAACCAAAATACTCCCCAGACACCAAAATACCCCCCCAGAATTCAATTTTTGAAATTTTTTTGTTTTTTTTCGCGATTGCGATTTTTTGATGCTACTGGATAGTGGCTCGATGAGAAACGTTGAAAAATGGTGTTTTCCTCGCCATACCACCATTTTTGAGACAATTTTTTGACCTTTAAAAAATTTGCACTCCCCCCAGAATTTCGGTGCTGAATGTTTTCGATGCGCCCAACATGTACAACCCGACCACAGTGCACAACAATGCTTCGTTGCATGCAAAAGTCTTTATGCATGTAAAAAACTAACTTTAGTCATCAATTTAATTGTTGCCACATGTATATCTGTGCTTAATAACTTTCCTGTGCTTAACTATTAATACCTACTTAAGTGATTAAAATACAGCGATAGAGGCCTTGTTGAGACAGTGGCTTTGTTGGGACGGTGGCCATGTTGGGACGGTGGCTGTGTTGGGATGGTGGCCGTGTTAGGAATTTTGGTGGTCGTGTTGGGACGGTGTACGTGTTGGGAATTATGGTGGCCGTGTTGGGACGGTGGCCGTGTTGGGACTGGTGGCCA
Source organism: Mermis nigrescens (assembly GCA_036768485.1). NCBI lineage: Eukaryota > Metazoa > Nematoda > Enoplea > Mermithida > Mermithidae > Mermis > Mermis nigrescens. The sequence continues at coordinate 260,312 of JAVLUZ010000221.1, read as the reverse complement.
TGTTGGGACACAATCGTGCATGTGCAGTATTTACCTACTTATGGTTGTTCTAAAAGACAACCTTTTTGTAGGTAAAAATAGACTGAGCTATTTATTGTCAAGAGATAAGTGTTATTTGCTTGCTTGTGTTCGATTCGGTCTTTTCAAAAATAAAAATGATAAGAGACTATGATGACAAAAATATCACGCAAAAAATTAATTAATTTGTGCCATAATAATTATAGTCAAACAAGCTAACAGTGCGACTATGAACCTAAATCAACTTTAGCTGTGATTAATTAATTGAAATTTCACTTATTAATGCCCAGCCAATTCAATCTGACATTAATTGGCTGGTTTCGTCAAAAATTTTGACTATATTGATGAACGTTTTTAAATTATAATAAATTATTTACAATTTTTAATTATGATTATATGTTTGATTTCTTTTATGAAAAGTCAAATGGTTTACGTTCACTCTATGTAGGTTCTGCATTTTACCCTGAGGTATAATCTTTTTCTTCACTCATTTCCCTAAAATTTATTAGAATAATCATACATAAGAGTTTCATAAGTACTCGTTTTCTAAAGGATGTTTATCATTTTTAATCATTTTATTTCCCTACTTATAGTTGAATTGTCTGTTAAACTATTTCTTTATTTATAAATTTGTATTTTTCCTTATTCATTTACTGGCGTGCTTGTTGAATATTTAATTCATTTATGCATTTATTAGCATATTGGGCATCAATCAATTCCGCTCAGTTATTTAATGATTTTTCATGCATATGTAAATCGATTCAAATCAAAGCAACTCAAAAAATATCTAATTAGTTTGACGATGTATTAGATATTTTACTTATTATTTTTGTACTTAATTTTTCTTAGCCAGCAAACAAGATTTTTCTATTTTATTTCGCAGGCACATTCCAGCGTTGAAAAAGCAGCAATTCTAACTGGTGTACAAATCAGGAAAATACCGACCGATGACAATTTTTCTATGCGGGGATCGACTCTTGAAGAAGCTATCAAGGCGGATGTCTTGTTAGGACTAGCGCCCTTTTTTGTATGATATATTCTTACTTGTAGACACACCACAGCACATATCGTTTGTTACGGGCAAAGTCGTCGTGATGATCTTTGTTACTGCACGGTCGGTATGGGGATTCGTCAGAGAGCTTTTTGAGCCAAAGTGACCTCAAAACCTTGTCATAAATGTTAAAGTAGCGTACAAACTACTTTTTTCTGCATTTCCTGATCATTCTTAAGCACTTTTGCAGGAAATTTCTCATTTTAATTTCTTTTTTGACTTTGTGACGTTTTGCCTTATTTTTTTCCAAGAAAAATTTATAGTTTTATATTCTGAGGGTCTAGGTATAAATCTCGCAAATCCATACGTACGGTTGACTGACCCTATCATGCAAGAGCACGCCATATCTTACTATACTGACCAAACGTAGCTGGGATTGTTTTACGATTTTTGTCCATTCTTACCATCGTAGCTCAAATGTGATATCTGAAATGCAATGCGTTATTTTTTACGACTCCAACACATTACTCGATGATAAAAAGAAGGAATTATTATTTTTTTGTCATCGTTCCCTGCAAATATGCCCTGAGCAGATACTGGAAGATGCTCTTAATCATTATTGAGCTAAGTGATTTTTAGTGACAAATATACATTGATGCCGGAGTGAACAATAAATTCATTAGCGATTTGATTTGTTTTTATTACGTTATACTTTTTTCAACTTTTCCATGAATGCTTATCTCCGGCTGGTCATCATAGGTAGCGCGTTAGCGCGTACCTATAATATACTTGATACCCCCAACATATGCCCCCCTCACAGCTATAACGGCACACATCTGAGAGGTGCGGTTTTTTTAAAAGGTAGATAATAAAAAAACTTAGGACCCCCATTTTTTGTTTTTGTTAACACTCAATACCGAGCGCGTGGTTGAGTGTGTAAAGTTTACACCAAAAATTCAAATGATTTTCGAAGGGCCAATTTTTTTAAAAATGGTTTCTCTAATTAGTAGGTTACGAATCTGGTCTTAAAATTTCTTTACACTCATTTGTTGTTGCACAGGAGTGTAAATTAGACGGTTTTTTACTGTTTTCATGTGGCCGAGCATATCTAACTCAGTTTTACATTCCATGCAGTCTGATTGGTTTCAAAAGGTAGACGATTATAAAATCTAGGTGAGACTTTTTTATTTTTTTGAAGTAATATTTTCGAATTTAGAGGCGGTTTATTGTAAAGAGTCTGGGACAAGAAAAATTTTTTCCCTGCCATATTCTCCACTTAGTAGACAGAACGTGGTAACTACCTTTAAAATGTGCCCTGTCTTAAGCGCTACACGTCAAAATTTATTTTGTTTTTTACAATCAATATTGCGTTATTAGTGCAGGTGTAAACTTTACACTGGAAACATTCTTTCTGCCCAGAGCGTCGTGGATGATAAATTTTTTAAAAAAATGTTCTCTGTGAGGTCAGAATAACGAATCTGACCTTTAAACTTTTCTACAATCAATACACAGTACCAGTGGTTTAAACTTCGACACTCTAGTGGATGAGTAAAATAACAGATTTTGTCCAAGATTTCTCTGCCAACTTTTTCGCTTATGAGTTGGGATAAATTCAATGAATTAAAAATGAAGTAACTTCTAAGAGCTACACGTTGAAGCAAACCGCGTTCAAAAAAGCGTAATATTGGGTTGTTTATGGGGGTGTAAAGTTCGAAATCTGAGGAGTAAAATAAGCGAAAAACGGGTTTTTTTCGTATTTAATTGGTAAATCATATCAAATATTTTGTGGAGCATAAGTTTGGCACATATAAACGTACTACAATCAAAGGGCTACAAACTGGCCGAAACCGAATTTATTTACACTCAATGGGGCGTTAGGTTCAGATTTTAAAAGTTAACAATGTGGTGGACAGTGAAAAATACGTGTATGTCCGTATTTTTGTTCGTCACTTTCTCTGTTCAGAAGACGGGCGAGGTCGAACAGGATAAAAATAAAGTGATTTCTAAGGGGTACGCGTCACAGCGAATTGCGTTTGTTTACATAAATATGTAGCTTTTTCGGGAGGTGTAAAGTCAAAAAAATGGGGGAGTTAAACGTGTTTCTGTCTTGTTTTTTTCTGCCAAGTTCTGGGTTATGAGTCTGGACATAATGTCAACTCTAAAAATGAACCAGAAACCAAATGTGATACGCCAGTTTGTTTGCACACAACAGTGGCGCAAAGTGGTTTACATCTGTAGAGATCCCTCTACACGCCGTTTCGCCGCGTTGGATCAACGCGACTTTCCGTTTGTTTTGCGTTACGATATACCTACGCATACACGACTGATTTCCCCAGATGTACATTCTTGTGCTCAATTTCCACATGCACGTACGCGACCGTTAAGCGCGAAGCTTAAGCGAGTCGCCCGGGACCACCTTCCCCTAAAAATTATCATATTTTTCATTCCTTTCCCACATATATTTTCAATCAAAATCCGGGTAGGAAAATGGGCACTCGGGCTTTATGCGACTTGAGTTCGAATTGGTATGTGTGTTATCATATCTCACGTGTGTTAAAAGGTCATATGTGTGTCTCATATTTGTGCCTGTCTCGTTTGTACATACCTTTACCGTAAGCTTTTGCCCATAGGCCTATTGTCGTATTCGTAGATCCATTTCATACTCTTTGTTCGTGTTGTTACGCCTCTTTTTCCGCGTCAGTTAAAACTGCGTGCGAGCGCAGTTTTGACGGCACTTTAAGATTTTTCAATGTACAATTAATTTTTGAGCCTGAGAGCCTCTCCGCCAGCTTCCGCGCTTAAGCCTGATTTATACTTCACGCGGCGAGCGAAGCGGCGAGAAATTGCCGCAACTGCTGCCGCAGAAATTTCGCGCAAGCCCATTTGTACTTCGGGCTGCGGCGCGGCAGCCAGCGAATCATTGGCCGCAACAATTTGATTTATACTTCACGCGGCCGCCGCGCCGCGGACTGATTCGCAAAAGTCTAGATTCTTTCGCCCCTTTCCAATTTATACTTCTGCCGCGCCGTAAGGAGTCTAAATTGTTATTTTTAGCTTTTTCGACCATTTTTTCGCCGCGCCGCAAAAGTCAAAAAGCCCATTGCTCTTGCGAATGCTAATGAGGTTTTGAGCAGAGTGTCGACGTCGAATTATTTTGAATTTTAATGAGGTATCGATTTGCGCAATAGGAGAACTCAGCGTCCTGGTTCTGCGGCAGGTCCCAGGAAGTATAAACGCATTGCGCGAAGCGGCTGCGAGGCGGCGGTGAGGTGCCACCTTGTCGCTGGTTTTTTTGTCCACGCGGCGAGCTCGCCGCGTGAAGTATAAATGCAAGACGCGGCGCGGCAAGCGGATGTTGCCGCAGAATATTCGCGCAGGGTCGACTAATGTTTGGGCATACTGTGGCCGCAAAACCCCTTTGCGGCGCGGTTCGCGTGAAGTATAAATCAGGCTTGAATCAGGCTTTAGCGTGTCTTTTTTCCTTCCGTCGCCGTACGTGAGCAGACTCCGTAGGTGCGTTTCTATCTGCTTGGCTGCAGAACTCGTCTGTTAGTTTTCCAGCGAAGTGTGCACGCTTCTTTTCGCCGTACGCTTTGTTTTTAATCATTCGTGTTTGTGCCAATTGGCATCAGTATGCCTTTGGCAGGGCTTTGTTCCCTTGTTTAATTACATTGTTTGATTTTACCCGATTAGCGTAACACGACGGTCGGCAGCATGTATCCTCCATGCTGTCGCTTTTTAATTGCTTCATAATTTTTCTGTCCAAAAAATATTGTAAAAATGAATCATTCAATTAACGATGCTGGACACTATACTTAGGAACCCTCAATACTTTCAAGCACCGGAATTCGGTCCAAAAAGGGGTTAAGTAAGTAAGTTTCACTAGGTGCGTGCGTAGAGGGCCGGGCTACTTTGAACAGGCCGGGCCGCTTACCCCCGAGTCGCCGGCTAGTGATCGACCCCTAAAAAGGGCGAGAACCCCCGTGTGAGCGCATAAGCTTGAGATTCGGGTTAAGTAAGCGACGTGAACGTAGCTTGAGTCTAATTTTACACATCTGATATTTATTTGTCGTTTGACCATTGTGGAGACTTAATTTTTTCATAAATGTTGATCGTAATATCAGAGTAATATCAGAATTACGAATCCGACTGAAATTTTCTTTAAACTCTGTGGTTGTGTAAAGTTTACAATGCATATTAACTCTTGTTCTAGAGCCTTGCGGAAGCTTAATTTTTTTAAAATGTTCTACGTAAAATCAGAATTGAGAATCTGACTGTTAGTTTTCTCTACACTCAGTAGTTGTATAAAGTTTGCACTAATCATTTGTTGTTAAAATGTAGCTTATACTCTACAAATTTATTTTACTTCCAAATCTGAGCGTTCGTGTTCCTAACACTTGATATTTGCGTACAGTTAATGCTGAAAAACTTTGATCTGTTAAAATAATGCAAGGTTGTCTTGTTTGAAAAGGATAATGCTGATGTTAAGAACAATATTGTTTTCCGTGTTCTTGGACTGCTGTCATTATTGTGGCACGTTACTGCATGTGTTTACTGACTGATGTACTCAAATCATGTTAATTAAAAGTAGGGTACTAGCAAAGAAAAATGCTCCGATGGAACAAAAAAGATGAATATACTTGGAATTGTGGATCATTAAACATGTGAAAGGAGGAGACTAGGAAAAATCTATCTAAAGTAGCAAAATCTGCTAAAAATCAGACTTTCTCTAAGCAACGCAAAAAATCGAAGTATATCCTGCGGCCAACAGATTAAAATAAATATTTAACCATAAAAATGATTGAAAAAGCAGCGCAACAGTCTTTCTAAGCCAATTGAATGAAATAGCAAACATCGAAGACAATTGGAGACATGGTTGGTTTAAAACAGTAGGAAACGCGTAAGTTGACTTGAAACAGACTAAATGTAGATGCACTAGCATGCCCGTAAGGATCGTGTGCACTAATCAATCGGCCCCTGCTTTGCTTGCTATAATGCTCATAACAAAATAGAACAACTTTAAATACAATACCACTTAGTTTTCTATGAATCAGGTGCCAGCAATTTAAAAAAATAAGCTTGATAGATTCCGTTTATACACTCTTATCTGAAATTTCGAACATTATTTAAAAAAGACACTGTTTTAGAGGCCGCAGAATATACGTCGATTTTTTTCTGTTGCTTAGAGAAAGTATGATTTTTAGCAGATTTTGCGACTTTAGGTAGATTTTTCCTAGTCCCCTCCTTTCACATCCTTAATAATCCACGATTCCAAGTATATTCATCTTTTTTGTTCCATCGGAGCATTTTTCTTTGCTAGTATCAGAATGATTGTTATTACTGACTGTTTGTTTTGTTATTTGTGCGGGTCCAGCTTGAATTTCAAGTATGCGTTTCAACTTTTGATCTTAATCAATTATAGCATTAACTAAGTGCTATTTTACTTGGCAATGTACAGAAAAAATCAGCTTTGACGAAAACAGCTATCATTTGTGCCAAGGTTTAATACATTTTCAAGTACCGTTAGTAGAGCACACTCAGAGGATCAATTACAAAATACTAGGGGCCGCCTGCATAACCTCATTTGTATTTCATTAGTTTAAGAGTAGGTCTGAGTTAAGTAGTTCAGGTTACTTGCTCTAAAGACTCATAGTCTATTCTGGCAGTTCAGTAATCCAAATTGCTTACACCAGTGTATTTCAAAAGCCTTTTTCAAATAATCGATTTTTTCTAAATTTATATATCAATTTATAGTAAGTTCAATAAGTCGATGGTGTCGGGCACTGGTGAGTAATATGGAGGAAATGGCTGATATCTCTATTTTTGATAACATTGGAGCATTCATAAAAAACGAATCCTCAAAGTTTAAAACTACGATTGACTCTTTTTTGTCAATCGGTAGATTCATCAAAATGCATACACTTTATTTCTTTAATCGAAAGTATTTTTCTCAGGTTTGTGCTACTTTGGGCACGACACCAACATGTTCGTTTGATAATTTATGCGAGATAGGGCATGTTTGCCAAATGCATCAATTATACCTTCATGTGGATGCAGCGTACGCTGGAAGTGCTTTCATCTGCCCAGAATATCGTCATTATCTGGATGGCGTTGAGGTAAGAATAACTACTCGGTTTCAACCGCAAGTGGTCCAATGATGTAAATTTAAAAAAGAGGAAGAAAATTTCAAAAGCTTTGTCATACGATTGATTTCTGGCAAACTCATTAACTTAGATCTTTCAAAAATGCTTTGGAATTTATTATCGCAAATATTGGTGTAAGAGTAAGCAAAATCAGGATCTTCAGGTAAATTAACAAAAGTACCCATAGCTTTTTAAGTAAGTGAAACGATCTGCTTAACTTTTTTCTAATTTTTTTGCACTTGAAAATTCGTATTTCAAACTTTACATAAAAATATGTGGACGAGTACTACATTATTTATTAAAGGACGAATAAAATGCGTTTGATCATTATACATTTCGAGTGTCTCCAAGTATTTTTTCTTCAACTTTTTCTTCTGAAGTCTATTCTGTTTTACTTGCAGCTAGTCGATTCGTTCAATTTCAATGCCCACAAGCTTTTTCACGTTATTTTCGACTGTTCGCTAGTTTGGTAAGAGTTTCTTATGCGAAGAATTTCGCAAATAAGACATTGATGATTGTCCTAATACTCGTAGGTTCAAAGATGCTGCGGAGGTGGAAGAATCTTTTCTGGTTAACCCCTTATATCTCAGACATGAACATCAAGAGATTGTGCAAGATTTTAGGGTAAGTTGGAAGAATAAGCACAGGTTTCGCTGATTTCCATCTGCGTTTATTAACTCACGTTAAAGTTAACGGCTGAAAGAAGGTAAAAGCAGCCGACTCCTCTGGACCGGACCCCCGTAGTTTTTACCGCCAAATCTTTTTCATGTTTCTGTACGCTCAATTATATTTATTTTGTGTGCAATTTGGTTTAGGAGAGAAGTAAAAAAGTTACTATGATAGAAAACCATAAAATTCACAAAACTTAGAAATTCGGTTTTATTAGATACAAAGAAATATAAGAAGCATTGTTTCCAAAAAACCAGTAATTTCCACTAAAAATAAATTTTTCGTTGCCTTTAAACCGATAGTTATTATTTTTGGTTGTGATATGACTAAAAGAAACCAAAAAAAATTTAAAAAAAAACAAACAAACAAAAACTTAGATGCTGATGAATTCAATAAAGCCAATATTCAACCTACTCGTATCCATACGTGGGTAGCACCAAAATTCTGAGGATGTGCAAGATTTTTCAAACGTTAAAAAATGGCCTTAAAAATGGTGGTATGACGAAAATAAAACCATTTTTCAACGTTTCTCATTAAGCACTATCCATTGGCATCAAAAAATTGCGAAAAAAACACAAAAAATTCAAAAATTGAATTCTGGGGGTATCTAGGTTTCTGGGAGGGGGTATTTTGGTTTCTCAGGGGTGCATACCCCCCAAACCACTCACGCCCAGGTGTGCTCGTATCCCGCGAATTCGAAGCTATGTATTGCAGAAAAACTAGAAAATTGATCATGAGTTCAATAATCGGCCAATTTCTGCAGACAACAATTCATTTGATAGTAAATTTGACGTCACAATCGATGTGGAATAAAGTCTATATAACATTGCTCCGAGCTAAAATTCAAAAACAAGAAAACATTACCCAAAAAATTAGAGTATTCCGCGCTCTGCAAATATCGCTCCCTACAGTATATAAAAATTATAGCGATGATATTTTAAATTCGCTGCAGCATGATCTTGCACACCTAACAAAAAAATTGGTAATTCTATCGCGATTAGTAATAAAGATATAGTCATTCTTGGTTAAACACAGTTTTTCTCACATTTTGTGGTTAGGTCCGGAAGGAAGGGGGTTTAAAGAAAAGAAAAACATTACCTCGGAAGTTATCAGAGCTAACAATGCCTACGAACATTTGAAACTCGACAATGAATGCAAAAATGAGTAAATTTCAGGGTTTCAGAAATGTTTCGGTTTTGAGGCATGATTTGAATTTCCTACTAGTTTTATATTCACTTATTGCTGCTCTGCAGTATTTGAAGAATACGCTACTATCGTTGATTATAATGCAAAATTTTCTAATTTTATCATAAATTGATTATGTTTTAAGAATCTTCAAATTCCACTCGGTCGCCGATTCCGTTCGTTGAAATTATGGTTTGTATTACGGTGCTATGGAGTAACGGGTCTGCAAGAACACATTAGGAAACACTGTGCACTTGCCCAAGAATTCGAAAGCCTAATAAAAACGGACGAAAATTTCGAGCTCTTCTGTCCAGCAAGGCTGGGGTTAGTTTGTTTCAGACTAAAGGTTAGAAAAAAATCATTTTTGCTTCATTTATTTGAATCTAAAGTTTATTTATTCTTCATTTTTCCTGTATGTCTTCTATTAGTCTGATATTCAAGATGGACTCCTTTTGATTAATGCCTGCTTTTTTAAAAAAGTCCCAACTTTTAAACTTCGCTGTTTTATTTGACATACTTTGTCTAATTCAAGGCTTAATTGCTTGAACAGACCTAAAAATTTTGAATACCTTCATAGTCAATTCTCTTTATCGATTAAATCGATTAATTATGATTAAACCTGTACGTGAAACTTAATCCGTTTTTCAATTATCCGAAATTTCTAGTTTATATATAATACTTACTCTAAAACTGATTTCGTTTGTATCTTGTTTTTATATTGCTTATTATCACTGTTTCCAGTAATGTTATAGCAAACATAGGACTAATTTCTTTACATGCCACTGGAAGACAAATGTTTCGTGGAATATCCCGAAAGTTACGAAAAAATTTATTTCATAGATTGAACTAAAGCGGAAGGCCTGAAAAATTTGTTGCTTACAGTCTCAACCATGCGAAAAACGTTTTTTAGCATAAGTACCCATTCGTTTATCGATCATTTTGGTTCCAAAGTTACTTGAAGAATTTCGGATCTTTCGACGAGCTTTAAGCGAAAGAAAAATTATGCAATCAATGATTTTAATGAATGCCAATTCAAGTCATTCGAAGCGTCGAAATTTCTGGAAATTTTAGTTAAAGAATAGCAAGATTAATTCTCCACGAAAAACTGTGGAATATCTTTAAATTTCTATACCTATGTACCTATCTTACAGAAACTTGTGTATGGAAATCAATTTTTAGCCCAAAGTAATTTTTAAGCAGCCTACAGTAATAAGATTTCGCATAGTAAAACTCCATATGCTTATCGATTGCTTTATGCACAGTATCATGATTGTTGCTTTTTCTTTTGTAATCGATTTGCATTGTCTCAAAAAAAAGTCAGATGCCGAAATTGTTCTAAAAATTAGATTATCTCAAAAATGCTAATTTACTTCTAATGTTCCTTAATTCGTCAACAAGACGATATTGAAGGACGACCTTAAATAGGCAGTTGTTAAATCCTGGGGGTTTGATGGAGCGAAATTACATGAAAACACACACAAATCCAATTCCCATCGAAATTCGCGAATATGAGGATTCTGGGGATCGGAACCCAACCCTCCTAAACCCTCTCTACGCCTACGAGTAGTGACAGCCAGACATGCACGGGAGGGGGTAGTTGGGGGTCTGGACTTATCAGAAAAGGAAAGTGGAATATTTTTCTGGGGAATGAGGCTTAATGAAGGCTAAAATATATGTATTTTAAAAATTTCTTCAAAAATGTTTCAAATTGACCGGAAACTGTGGGATAATATAGGTTTGGCGCTATTAAGCATTTATATGTATTTGCGTAGTATGTACCTTCCTATTGTAAACGTGTACTACATATATAAATTAATTTTTGCAGCTGTGTTTGTACGAGTATGTATGTACCTGTGCGTCAGGATAGGATTCTATGAGTTGAGAAGTTTGAAATGTTTCAAAAATTAAGGCACATAAATTCTCTCTATTATAGTCTGTTTAATATTACTTCGTGCATAAATTCAAAGACATTTCATCGACAGTAAGCCGAGGCTTACGATAATTATATATCAGATAAATGCTATTGTAAATGTTAGGCGCCTCGTATCTACTAGAGCGATACAGGCGTGGCTAACATTACCTTCGGGACTTACTTAGGTACCTAAACTGCTCTCAGTGCTGGTCAGGATCGCAGTATCGCATGGCGATTTTGAACCAGTTGACCCTTGTAGACTTACGGCTTCAACTCCCTCGGTCCTAATATTGCTGACCGCTTCTCGTCGGGAGTTTCAGCAGCTACGCCCTAAATCCTGAGACTCGTACCTACCTAAATCCCGGAATGCTCGCAAGGTCAGTTGACCTATCTCAATCCACTCAAGTTGATAATTTAACTTATTTTCAAAGGTTAGGCTGGCTTGAAATGTTTCTTGGTTCCTAATTAGTGTAGCACTCTGAGTTCCAAATACAACAACAGCGAGCTCTCATCTGGACAGTCATCATAAAATATTAGATAATCTTTTATCTATTTTTGGGTTGAGGAAAGATAATAGAATTTCTATGAAAGATAAGACCATGATTTAATTACCCTTTATCCATCGAGTGACGTAACTCAAGAATAAAATAAAATTAAATTTTATCGTCGTGGATACCCCGTCCGAAATAATCTTGTCGCAGCTCCAACCCTACAATATCCCTGGGTGGATTTTCTAACTTTAATTGACGTTAATATACAAGCACGGCAACAGCACACCTGGGCGTGGGGGGTTTGGGGGGTATGCACCCCCCAGAAACCAAAATACTCCCCCCCAGAAATCAAAATATCCCCCCAGAATTCAATTTTTGAAAATTTTTCTTTCTTTTTTCGCAATTTTTTGATGCCAATGGATAGTGCTTGATGAGAAACGTCGAAAAATGGTGTTTTTATTGCCGTACCACCATTTTTAAGGCCATTTTTTGACTTTCAAAAAATCTTGCACCCCCCCCCCAGAATTTTTTTGCTGCCCACGTATGGGCAACAGGCCGGCAAATAATAATAATGCGTGAGAACGCGACGAACCAAGAATAGACGCCAACTCGACCGGACTAAGACTTCGAATAATAATACCACTGATGATTATTTTCCGACCGACTGACATGAATATTAATTCGTTTAACATTAATACCAAATTTACATGTATCATTTGGCGTCAGTTGACGCGCACATAAAATAAAATGAACGATATTAGTGGTTATGCTAATATTAATATGTAACAAGAACGTGAAATAATACAACACATGCGTTTAACGTGAAATAATACAACACACACATTTTACTAGGATGATTATAATAAAGCAATGAAATCGAACGTTCAATAACTCTTACATAACTAAGTAAATTACTGATGTTAGCATATATGTAACTCTGGTTTACCGGACAAGTACCTAATAGAATTATAAGTTGAAAAATAAGGGTTAATTGAGAACTGAAGGCATAACCTCGAACTCACACATCGCAAGGACGGCTGCTCGAAAAGTTATGTAAATCCGGTACAGTAAAACGATGTCGTTTGCTGGCCTTGGCGAACTAATGGCGAAGTGTTTGTATACAGTTTGTAGCGTTTAACTGTCGTAGTTACACTATGATCGCAAGCTGTCAGTTTATTGTCGGAGATGGCATCAAAATTTAAGACCGAAGTTGTGTGAATCAGACTATAGTCAAAAATTCATTTTTCAACTTTTTCAACAATCTTTGGCATAAAAAATCGCAAAAAGCGGAAAATTGTCAATAATGGACCCGGGGTCTATGGAGTCGTTTGTTGGCTTCTGGGGACGCATACTGTCAAAACGCACCAATATGTGCTACGCACAATCCATGTGTTATCATTTTTAGATTTTTGCAGCAACTATTTCAGGACACTGATGAAAGAAATGAATTACTGTGCAAACGGATAAATGCTGACCGCCGCATCCATATTGTTCCAACTCATGTCAAAGGTCACTTTGTGCTGAGGTTCGTGATATGCTCGACTCTAACAAACTCAGAAGATGTTCTGAATGCATGGAACGTTATACGACAGATTTCTACGACTGTGTAGTTTTATAATTTGCATGAAATTTATTTTAATGTCTGTACTCTGTTGAGTGCTTAAAGTTTTAATTATATTACCCATGTGGTACTTTTATGCGTGATTGTGAACCAAACATTATTACACAGGTCAGATCAGCTCAAAATTTTAAAAAGGGGTAGTCGATCATTTTTAGAGGGAAACGAAGGACCTCCAGTTTTGGTCCCAAATATCAAAAAACAACTATGTAAATATTCAAAATGCGCAAGCTTTTGCCAGAAAATGGGGGTTAAAAGCGGGACGACCGACTAGGGGTGAGGGAAGATCCTCATACCCCTAATGTACATGCATCTGACATAAATAGGCATGTACCTATTTGCATTGTTATGAGGCTGCTTCCGAATTATTTTTGTATTAAGTCGAGTATTATTGTGTTGTCGCCTGCGCTGAACCAAAAGGAAAATCGGGACTAGCCCTCCCGCCCCACCCCCTTCCCCCGAGGATGATCCGTCCGTAGGTACCTAAACCGCAAGAATCGCGGCCAACTTGGCTGAACAAGAGGTAAGTACTTAAGTTGTACCTACCCTTGAATAATTGGTTCCAGACCTCCAACTATAGAAAAAATCAATGCTATTATCGCAATGTCGGCTTATTGTCGAACACAGTTTTTAAAATTTATGCCCAAACTTGTGTGAAACAGACTATAATCTTCGCGATTAGGAAATGAATTTGAAAAATTTGTATAGTTAAGTATCGAAAAATAAACTAGACACAACAGGCCAGCCGCTCATACGTGGGCAGCAAGAAAATTCTTGGGAGTGCAAGATTTTTTGAAGGTCGAAAAATGGCCTTAAAATTGGTGGTATGTCGATTAAAACACCATTTTTCGACGTTTCTCATCAAGCACTATCCATTGGCATCAAAAAATTGCGAAAAAAACGAAAAAATTTTCAAAAATTGAATTCTGGGGGGTATTTTGATTTCTGGGGGGGTATTTTGATTTCTGGGGGTATTTCTGGGGGTGCATACCCCCCAAACCCCCCACGCCCAGGTGTGCAGCCGCTTACAGTAGTTGTTCGATGTGTAAATTCACAGTCGTCGCAGATGTTGTTATTCAATCTTACATACCTTGCTGATTTGCATGAATAGCAATGCTGTTATAACTATAGTCTGTTTCACATAACTTCGTGCATAAATTCTTAGAATTTTCATGGGCAGCAAGCCGAGGGTTACGATAATTATATATCAGATCAATGCTATAATTGCAATCTGTCAGCTTATTGTCGGTGATAGTTTTAAAATTTATGTCCGAAATTACATATGTGAAACAGACTATAATTATGTTTCGATGTATATAATCACTGTACTAGCAAATGGGGCGCTTCGCTGCCCCTTGCTGAGGCAATATGTTTTTGCAAATGGGTCCCTTTGCTCCCCATTTGCAGAAAAGATAGATATAATCGATGACCAATATGCAGAAAATTGTCTAGAAATTCAATGTCTTATTTGTCATTGTCTTGTAATGTATCATATTATTCTTATTTATTCCTTTTGAACTTTACTGTCTTCTCTAACTCACTCACTGTATCCATTGTTTGGCACGTCTCAGTGTCTTACAACACGTCAAAATATCATTTTAGAAGCTGAGGTTGCCTTTCGCTCAACAAATTAAATTAGTTGTAAATGACCATGTTCATTAAATGTTACATTTCAGCTAAGCAGGTTTCTTTGATCCCTTTACAATGACTGATTTTATCTTGCTTACTTATTAATGTTTCTTGCTTCTTTTTCTGCCCGTACGACAATCCTGCGCATAAAAGTTTGTCCTCATTGTAAACAAATGCAAAAAGCTCCATGCAAAATTAGCCGCTAGAAGCAGAAATATTTGAATTAATATTAGCTTTTTTGAAAGACGCGCGTTTGTTGCTTTCGGTTGGTTTAAATCAAATTGCACGCACGCTAATTTACACCATCAAAAGCAGTATTCGTAATTTGATATTTTGGCTTGCTGCATGCTCACTCTCAATGATTAGTCATATTCAATAGAGCCCTTGGTAATTTGCGGATAAGCCGTCCACTATGTGCGTCGCCGTCAGGGCGCCAGATCGTGCACTTTGAGAAATAAATTCGGAGTCAGAGGTCCGAGAAATCCCAGAGGCCAAATTTTGGAAGTAACACCCAAGCTGTGTTTCTGCAAAAAGAAAAAAGCTTACACTTTACGTTATGGATAGGGTATGTTTGGGCTCCTATAATATCAAAAACCAATCTGTGAACTTTCCTCGAATTCCACATTAAGGTCAGCTATAACATCACTAACAAACAATTGAAATTTAAAGTAAATTTATCTGCTGCGATTCGAGACATTTAGAAAATGTAGTTTTTAAAAACGTTTTTCTTTCGATTTTTTATCAGTTTACACTGCAGTGTAAAGTACTGTACACCAATCGATAGCGCGTTAAAAGTTTGTCTAGGATGGCGTACCTAATTTGCCCCACGGTAATACGTGAGCCGCAAGAGCCGCCAAAACTGTTTATAGTAATCTGTCGTTTCCGGGTATCAGGAGCCAGATCGACCCATTTTAATCATAAATTCGGAATCAGGCGCTTAGAATACTTATTGAGACAAAATATGTGGACTACTCGATTATACAGTAAAGACTTTTCTCTCGGACACACACACACACACACAGACAACTCGAAATTAATATTACAGATGTGTTATTAGCGTGATAGAGTTAGTGCGTGTTGTTTTGTTGGCCACCCTCGCCGCCTTTCCCCGTCACGCTAGTTCTTGTCTGTCATCATCATAGTTTCCCGTTTATTGACCTCTGCTCCCTCTTTGCTTTTGGTTTTTGTTGGACAAACATCTAAAGTCCGCCGCTGCGCCACAGTTTTTTGCCCTTTGTCGTTTCGTGTCCAGTTGAGAGCCTTAACCTTGCTCACCTGTCCTGGCTCTGTCGTCATTTTATTGGATTGTATGTACAGTCTTTGTTGTTTGGAGAAATAAAATTGAAAATAGTGAGTGTCTTCGTAATGATTCTTTTTCGATCTTGAGCTGAAAGTCTCTAAAATTAGCCAAAAATACGCTGTGAAATTAATAAACTGCAGGGGCGGATTTAAGGGGGAGGCAGAGGGTGGCCTGGCCGCCCCCCATTGGCCAAAAATATTTAGCGAGAAGCAATGATTTTTGGCCGTCAGTGACTATAATTTCCCGAAGTTTTTTGGCGCTGTGCGCCGCATAATATCTATTAATGTCAATTATTTATTTTATTGGCGACCTGG